>JAJAGP010004597.1:0-46622 GCA_025084515.1 Ancistrus triradiatus
CATGCTACACTTGGCATCAGTGATTGTTAATAGACACTGTGCTCTTAATCAATAACTAATTACATTTTCTGTTTTCTCTCCGAGCTGTGTTCCGGCAGTTCCAGCCCCACACATGATGTTCATCCGCTGTAGCTCCACCCAAGCTGCTTCCGTCATCAGCTCCAGCCCCACCATACCCAGGCCACTTAATGCCAATGTGCATACTTCACATTTTATTCGAACTTTGACTCCATGACTTTAGTTTCGCTCTTAGATTTATCATCTACGCTGCCCAAGGAGGTCGGTCCCTTTTTGAGTCTTGGTCCTCCCAAGGTTTCTTCCTATAACACTCAGGGAGTTTGTCCTTGCCACTGTCGCCCTAGGCTTGCTCAATTTGGGATTGGACGTAGTTATTAGGAGATAATCTAAACTTTAAAAGTTGCTTTCAGACAATGCTCTATTGTAAAAAGCGCTATATAAATAGATCTGACTTGACTTGACTTGATGTAACAGAAATTGATTATGAAACTGTGCAAAGTAGCTTTTTCAATTCCAGTACTGTTTCTTGTGAGCAGAGATATTCTGCACTAAAGCTGGAGTCCACCATGTTGAGATAAGGGGTGAAAAGGCTTTAAACCTATATAAATTTGTCGGTCTGTTTGCAAGAAAGCATAAAACACAGAATACAGCTGATATAATCGAACATCAAAAATCGAACATTCATTCATTCACTCATTCAATGTCTTATCTGCTTAATCCTAGACCGGTTTGGGGCGCAAGGCAGGAATAACCAGAGGTGTCAATCCATGATATGGCACTTACACTGACACACCCATACACACACTCAGACACTAAGAGCTCTTTAGAAACACCATTTAACCTAACACATCTTTAGACTGCGAGAGGAAACTGGAGTACTCGGAGTAAACCCACATGGACATGGGGAGAACATGCAAACTCCACACAGGTGGAGTCCAAGGTCATGATCGAACCGGGGATGCTGGAGCTGCTCCACCATGCCAGAAATCAAATATGGAACTGACAAGGACTGAAGAAATTGTTAAACATTTTTAAGCAGATCAAGGTTAATCTGTTTGTATGAAACATGTAACTGAAAGCCAAAAAACTAACAATTTAAAGACAACTAAGACAACCTTCCTTTTAGTAGTTCAGAGCCTTAACCAGTCAGCCAAAGCTTAACAGTTAGCTATTTACGTTGGTTCACTGAAAAGGTTATAAGTGAACCAACTAGAGCACCCATTTGTCCTAAACTGAGGTGACAGACTAATTATTTACAGTTTGAGCTGGAAAGATCTGAACCTTTGGCGCTTCACCTTTCTATTATCATAACTAGATAAAGTTAACAACATTGGTTCACAAACTTTTTGCACTGTAACCAAGGTGGATGATGCCAAATTGTGTAGCGATTTTGTTCAGTGAGTATGGGACTCAACTGACAACTTACATTTACATTTTTTAACATTTTTCTGATTTTCTAAATGATGTCAGTCAGTTTAATAACACTGACGGATTCGTTTAATATATAAATCCAGATATAGGATACATCGCCAAGGAATTTGATACCCAGGAAGAAGTAACTTCGTGGTTCTCTGCCCCCTCAGTCATCGATCTTAATTATAGGTGGTTATTCTGTGAGTCATCTGATCCTCCCTCACTTCCTCTGCCTCTCCAGAAAGGCTGTGAAAAGAACCACAGGACGTCTGATGTCTGGCTGTTAGCTGTTGAGAGCCATAGTGCAGGAACTCGTGCCTCTATTCTGCATCCACGTGAGGGGCTGAAGAGTAGCAGTTTTTGGATGCTCTGAATGAAAGATTTCAGAAGTGACAGACTAACGTGACTTTGGCTGTTGTGTTTAACCAAAAAGTACCATTAAACATTAAACATAAGTTTTCTTTTATTATCTTTTAAAAGTATTCTAAAAAATGTCCAGTGAACATTTTAACAAGCCTGGTTCAAATCCGATCTCACTGACAGTTTAGTTACGAGATCCAACATCCACTGTTTGCTTGTTTTATTGATTTATTTAACATCGAATCAGTGGGCATTTTAAGCAACACAGGCAAGGTTACATCAAGACAAGTCATATACAGTGGGGCGAAAAAGTATTTAGTCAGCCACTGATTGTGCAAGTTCTCCTACTTAGAAAGATGAGAGAGGTCTGTAATTTTCATCATAGCTACACTTCAACTATGAGAGACAAAATGAGAAAAAAAATCCAGGAAATAACTGTAGGATTTTTAAAGAATTTAATTGTAAATCATGGTGGAAAATAAGTATTTGGTCACCCACAAACAAGCAAGATTTCTGGCTCTCACAGACCTGTAACTTCTTCTTTAAGAAGCTCTTCTGTCCTCTACTCGTTACCTGTATTAGTGGAACCTGTTTGACCTCGTTATCTGTATAAAAGACACCTCAAACAGTCAGACTCCAAACTCATCCATGGCCAAGACCAAAGAGCTGTTGAAGGACACCAGGAAGAAAATTGTAAACCTGCAGCAGGCTGGGAAGAGTGAATCTACAATAGGCAAGCAGGTTTGTGGGAGCAATTGTAAGAATATGGAAGACCATACAAGACCATTGATAATCTCCCTCGATCTGGGGCCCCACGCAAGATCTCATCCCCATGGGATCAAAATGATCATGAGAACAGTGAGCAAAAATCCCAGAACTACATGGAGGGATCTGATGAATGACCTGCAGAAAGCTGGGACCAAAGTAACAAAGGCTACCATCAGTAACACACTACACAGAGAGGGACTCAGATCCTGCCGTGCCAGGCGTGCCCCCCTGCTTAAGCCAGTACATGTCCAGGCCTGTCTGAAGTTCGCCAGAGAGCATATGGATGATCCAGGATAGGATAATGTGGGGGCACTCTCACTCTCCCTGTTCCACTGGACTGAATTTCTGTTTTATGTCTCCATTCCACTGTAGGTACTGACTGTGGGCCGCAAGTGAAGTTTAGTCAAATATGCTTTATTTCTATAGCTTTTTTTTTTTTTACAATGGAGCATTGTCTTAAAGCAGCTTTTCAATTTTAGATTATCTTCTAAATTATAAAGCCAATCCCAAATTGAGCACTCCTAGGGTGACAGCGGCAAGAAAAAACTCCCTAAACCTTATAAGGAAGAAACCTTAGGAGGACCAAGGCTCAAAAAGGAAGCCGACGTCCTTGGGCAGCTTAGATGTTATATGTAAGAATGAACTATTTCAGTCCAGTTCCATTTGCGTGTCTGATGACCGCTTCCTAGTGTGGAATCGTATGTCTGTGTTCATGGGGATTCTGCATGAACTTATTAAATGTGTCTGGTTTCAGAATTACACCGTGTTTCTTAACTTATAATTATTTGCAGACATTTCTGGTTACCACTTTTATATATCGTTTTTTTCTATGTACCTCATGTTGCTTTTGCTCCAATCTGCATTTGAAACACAGACAGACTAATTTGATATACAAATGAAAGAAATGTCAGACAGAACAGATTAGATCCCATTATTATGAATACTCCAGGTTTATATGTTTTTTATATAATCCTCTTCAAAAGTGAGATGAAAGCCTGGACCTTTGTGGCCCTTCCTCTCGAGATGATTTGTTATTCAGAATAAAATTTTAAAACAAATTAGTCCTGCATAATCAAATGGAAATGAAATGGCAATTGATTGAGGTGCAAGTCACCTAAGAGCCACGGATTAAAAGCAAAACCACAGCGTCCATTAGACATCAGGGATTTAAATTTGCATTTTAAATCTCCTGAACTATGTGGCTCATGAAAAAGAAGGTGTGTGTATGATTGAGGTATCACAGTTATCCAAACTATTCAACAACTCACACATTTGAGGAAAGTTTATATATATATATAAAAAGTGTTTGTGTTTGAAAAAGTGTTTGCCCCCTTCCTGATTTAGTATTTTTTTGCATGTTTGTCACACTTAAGTGTTTCGGAACATCAAACCAATTTAAATATTAGGCAAAGACAACACAAGTAAACACAAAATGCAGTTTTAAAATGAAGGTGTTTATTATTAAGGGAGAAAAAAATCCAAACCTACATGGCCCTGTGTGAAAAAGTGATTACCCCCTAAACCTAATAACCCTTAGCAGCAACAACTGCAACCAAGCGTTTGCCATAACGTGCAATGAGTCTCTTACAGCGTTGTGGAGGAATTTTGGCCACTCATCTTTGCAGAATTGTTGTAATTCAGCCACACTGGAGGGTTTCCGAGCATGAACGGCCTTTTTAAGGTCACACAGCATCTCAATAGGATTCAGGTCAGGACTTTGACTAGGCCACTCATTTTGTTTTTCTTCAGCCATTCAGAGGTGGACTTGCTGCTGTGTTTTGGGTCATTGTCCTGCTGCAGAACCCAAGTTCGTTTCAGCTTGAGGTCACCAACAGATGGCCGGACATTCTCCTTCAGGGTTTTTTGGTAGACGGCAGAATTTATAGTTCCATTTATCACAGCAAGTCTTCCAGGTCCTGAAGCACCAGAACAGCCCCAGACCATCACACTACCACCACCATATTTTACTGCTGCTATAATGTTCTTTTTCTGAAATGCTCTGTTACCTTTACACCAGATGTAATGGGACACACACCTTCCAAAGAGTTCAACTTTTGTCTCGTCAGCTCACATGATGTTTTCCCAAAAGTCTTGGGGATCATCAAGATGTGTTCTGGAAGAATTGAGACAATTGAGGTCTTTTTGCTCAGCAGTGGCTTTTGTCTTGAAACTCTGCCATGCAGGCCATTTTTGCCCAGTCTCTTTCTTATGGTGGAGGCATGAACACTGAGCTTATCTGAGGTAAGTGAAGCCTGCAGTTTTTTGGATGTTGTTGTGGGGTCTATTGTGACCTCTTGGATGAGTCGTTGCTGTGCTCTTGGGGTAATTTTGGTCGGCCAGCCACTCCTGGGAAGGTTCACCACTGTCCCATGTCTTCGCCATTTGTGGAGTCCCAAAGCTTTAGAAATGGCTTTATAACCCTTTCCAGACTGATAGATCTCAATTACTTACTTTCTCAATTGTTCCTGAATTTCTTTGGACTGAGAGAAGCAGGATGTTCATTTTGATGAATTGCTGCTATGCACTGTAATCGTATCGTCTCTAGTGTTGAATCCAGGTTCTGTTTGGGATCTGATAATGGTCGGGCTCGAGTATGGAGGCCTCGCGTTCAGCGCTTCAATCCTGCCTTTGCTGTGGAACAACACACTGCCCCAACTACTGGTGTGATGATCTGAGGAGCCATCGCTTACGACAGTCGATCACCTCTAGTAGAGATACGAGGGACCCTAACAACTCAGTGATATGTGCAGGACATCCTGCGGTCACATCTGTTCCCTGTCATAGCAGGGCTTCCAACTGACATTTCTCAGCAGGATAATGCTCACCCACATACAGCATTACCTGCAATAACAGCATCTTGCAGCTTCACCAGGAATGGTAAGCTAGACATATATATGACCCATAATATAACCATATGCATTTATAGGTACCACAAGGCCTTTAACCTCCAACTAATTCAACCACATTCTTCAAATTATGATTTGAATTAACCATCATAACTACAGACTCTACTTTTCTCTCCCCTGCAGCAGTGTCTTGTAGGAAAATCAATATAACTGCCCAGTCAAATCTAAAGTAATATAAATGCACCACATTAAGCCAGTTTCCATTACTCCGTGTCATGATGTGAGGGAAATGAATGACTATTAGCCATCCCACTGCAGACCTGTCCAGGGCGAGACCCTGAGAGTGAGACAAAGACAGACGGATTATGATAAAAGCTCAGCATCAAATCTCTAATTCTTTGAAACAAAACAGCACATGATATTCCCACGGTGTCCTGATCAGCTTCCAAACAAATCCTAATAAGATGAAAAATTTCGATTGCTGGAACATACAAATATACAGAGACAAAATGATGTCACATGTTGTGTCTTCCTGTAACAGAATGAGCCATATATTTATTTGCAAAATAACAAATATCTACCACCTTTTACTTAAAATGCTGCACAGCATGGCAGAATTAAAGACCCACTCTGGACAGTCTTATAGCTGCGGTTTTACTATTACATTGTTGGACTTTTAGTTAATGGGAGAGATAAAGTAAAAAGACAGATAGTTGAAAAAGCAAATATAAAAGCATAATTTAGAAATAAGTGTACATCATGTCAGGAAACACTTTGTAGCAGTGAAAAGTACTATTTTTTTTCTTCGAAGATGCAAATCTTTAATACTGCCCCCAAATGACATCAAATATTTATTTTGTGTGTTTATATGCATGTGTGTTGAGTGTTGACTCACTAAACTATTTTAATTAATTTATTCTTTATGACATCCACAGATTTTCCATCAGATTTAGAGCTTAGAGCACCTAAAATAGTTTTCAGGCTGTAATTTGACAAAATTAAGGATTTTAAGGAGTATGATGACTTCAATAGCTAATGTTGGTCTCCAGAACCCTTGGATCTTGGACCTCTTCAAGGGAAATCAAACCCTTGTTGGTGAGTTTCATCCTGAGGAACCTGTCCATCAACAACAGGGATCTGCAGTTCATTTTAGTTGCAGCATTAAAGCAGAACATTGGATAGATGTTATCCGATAAAATGAGATCTGACTGTACATACATGACAGCACTTTAGCGGGTCTCACAATTAACACGCTGGCAAATAAGGATAAATACTCTTTTTCTTTCACTCCTCACTATCCCACAGACTCTTCTGTGCAGACTGGGCATGGGTTTTTTTTCTATGACTGATATATATAATCCTGATCTCACTGTTCAATCAAGCTTATTTTTTACAGATGGCGATCAGATCTAGCTCCAGCCACCGGGGCGGCGATAGCTATCTCCAAAATCAGCGTTTAGCCTTTAGGCGGAAAGATTACCTGCCTTGGCGTAAAAGCTCTCAGTCTCTTCAAAATAAATCCGTTCCTAATCTTTTAAATTGAAAAACTATTTGAAACCAATCTGGTACTCTGGTCTGGGGTCAGCTAATCCCATACAGGGCAGACCTGGACTCTGATCGCTTTCCAACTCCAGATACTGGCCTGCCTCCTCGGGGATTTAAACGGGTCTACCTGCCTGTCTTTTCTGAATCAATATAAAGCTGATTTTTGTCTTCTACAGACAACATAAGAGGGAAGAAACAAACTGATTCAGATGTTTGTTGAGTCACAAATGTAGTCTTTCAATTATGGATGGTACTTGTTAGAATATCAAATAGTGGCTATGACATGGGCGCTGTGACATGGGTTTTTAAACAACGCAGTGTCTGATCCAATCATATCAGTGCAGCAAACATTTGTAGGTTGCCGAAGTTGCCGTACCGGCTGGTCCCATAAATGCTTGATTTGTGTAAATCTGGCAACCTATCCGACCAAGGAAGTGTTGCAATCTGGTGGAGACATTCCTGGGAAACCCTGGCTGTGTGGGTGAGCATTATCCTGCTGAAAAATGTCAGGATGTCCCCCACATATTGCTGATCTGTTAGTGCCCCTCATATCTCTACTACGGGTGACCGACTGTCGTATGCGATGGCTCCCTAGATCATCACACCAGCAGTTGGGGCAGTATGTTGCTCCACAGCAAAGGCAGGATTGAAGCGCTCGCCACCATCATCGGACCCGGAACAGAACCTGGATTTGTCGGTAAAGACGACACGGTTCCAGTCCATAGCGATGAAGGTTTCTCGTTCAAATCACCACTGCAAACAAATCCGACATTTCTATCTGGGTGCGTTTTATCTCATGCATGCTACACATAAAACCGTAAAACCTTCCCTCAGGGCAAAAAAGTGCATTAAAAGCAATTAATGAATTCATTTTGAACACCGCCATGCGTGTGATGAAGACAATGCAGCGTTGGCATGCAAATGACTGAAACCTTTGTGATGCCAAACACATCCCATCCACTTCACATTGGTATTCAGAGTCTACGAGGCATCAATGAGCTGTTAGCTGTTAGTAGCGCACTCTCTACCCCATTCATTGGTTAATGGTACATGTTCTGAGCCATGAAGCGCTCCGAGAAGAAAGACTGTTCAAATCCGCCCACGTCGAAACGTCCTCGCACACTGTGTGTTGTCACCATGGTAGCAGTCAAGGTTTTTCAGCTGAAGGACGTACTGACTGAGTTTGCAGGCATTTAATAATAAATCATACAGAGAGCACACGATGAACATTGTATGAAACACGTTCTATTAAAATCGATACACAAATAATTCATGGCCTTGATGTGGATTATGCAGAGTGTGTGTGAACGAAAATTTGGGCACACCTCAACAGATTGCTTGTAAGGTCTCACAACTTGTAACTTCATTACAATGGTCTGAAATGTCTCACATTAACTCATTAACTCAGACTGACAGCAAGTTAAATTGTTTTGGTTTTTTGCCATTTTTTGCCAGTCCTTTGCAGGACTAGGTAAAATAGGTGCTGCTGTTTCTGTGCCAGGGAAGATTCCCCCATCCACACTTCCCTTGCACGTTCAAGTTTGTCTGCTTCGACGCCTGATCTGGCCAGAAAGCACCCGGGTCATCACAGTGCATGTCCAGTACCTTAGACTGCTGTGCCATCTAAGCACCACTTACATAACTACAGTCATACATAGGTGTAGCTTGTTTTTGTTCTTTTTTTGTGTGTGGGTGTGGATGTAGGGGGGTCCCTGTCCCCCTCAAAGATTGGAGGGGGTAAATTCCTTCTAAAATCCCTGTGATTTCGTTTTTAACACTGTCATGTTTTTGTCCTGGCTGTTAGATTTGGTCAAAATTCTTAGCTTATTTTTAATGTTATTTTGAATCAATTATGGTTGTACCCTGTGGATGGAGGAAGGCAGAGTTGCTTTTCCATGCCCAAGTTGGCACTGGGATCCCCTCCCCAATCACAGACAGCTGCTGCTGCGATGCCAGCTTAATTATTTTGTGGCTAGATTTAGCAGGCATCTCTAGCGAGTTACTTTCAAAAAAGTGAGTAGCGACCAAATCTAGCGACCTTTTCGTACAAACCACAGCTACTTCCCGCAGAAAAGAATCGGCAGAATCTCTCTCTGCACCTCCTCTGCTTGGGAAGATGGCAGCTCACACAGCTCACAAAGACATGAAAGAGTGCAGCCCATAGCTTCACTCCATTTTGTGAATTTCAATGCATTAATCAATATGTGCATGGTGTGTTTTATCTGCACATAGTTTGGTTTATTTTATCTAGAAAGAGAGAAGTAACAAGATGTAAAGGACTGATACCATCTGAAATTTGCCAGCATGTAAATAAAGCTCACACTCAATAGCTCTCACTTCGTGTAGATCTCCTAGAACATCCACTACAATCTGCTGTAAACTTTTGATATTAAATCTTTACATATATTCTTAGTGCAAATAAATCACCATGGTTCCTAAGAAGGGTTAGTGACAGCCAGCCAAAAAGTAAAACGTTGAGAACCACGGTAGCGTTTCAAAATGAGATCATAGCAAAAGTTGGTAGCTATGTGGTAGTTATTTAGTTTTTTCTTTTTCTTGTGTTTTAAGTGTACAAAACAACTCCATTAATTCATATAATGCCTTATGCAGTGTGGATTTTCTGGGGGTCTGGAGCGGATTAATACAATTACAGTCACTTCTCAGAGGAAAAATTCTGTCAGTATTCATCATTGTTTTGTTATTGACCAAATACTTATTTTCCACCATAATTTACAATCCTACAATGTGATTTCCTGGATTTTTTTTCTCATTTTCTTTCTCATAGTTGAAGTATAGCTATGATGAAAATTACAGACCTCTCTCATCTTTCTAAGTAGGAGAACTTGCACAATCAGTGGCTGACTAAATACTTTTTTGCCCCACTGTATATATTTCTTAACAATAATATTCAATTTATTAAAGCTGTAACTAATCACAGAAATTAAGTATCCTAATTCAAACTGATAGTTTTATGTAAGAGTTTCCATTTAGAAAATCAACAGAAATCGAGAAAACTTTTGCAAACATGGCATGTACAATGTAACGACTGTGCCGCTTGAGTAGAGCCGAAAAAGGTAGGGCGAGGCACAGAAATGCAGGTGGGAATGGATGCAGATGATGCACACAACGGCAGCAGAGAACAATGTCCCCCTTCCTGCAGAGGAACGCGCCTCCTTATGTACAGATGGACCTACCTGGCAATTAGAAGTGATACTAAACAGGGTATGAACACACACACACACACACACACACACACACACACACACGTGTAAAGAGCGCTGAATACAGCATGCCTGGCATAACATGACATACATAATGCATCAACTACACATTTAGTATCACAAGCCAGGCTTATAAATAACACGCAACGTTTTTTTGTAGCATGAAGTCTGAACTCTTTATATATAATAAAATGGAATAAACATAAAAGGCTTTACTGAAACCTTGTTTATCACTAACAGTGTGTCTTTGTCACGGCAGATAAGTAAGGATCTGCCACCTGCAGTATGCCATGAATAAAACATCAAACGCCGCTGAAGCCCCAGAACCTCAGCTCAGCTTTTGCCGCTCTTTGATAGTTCAGCTGTTAGCGAGACTAAAAAGTGGCGAAAAGTATAGTTGTGTATCAGTTCTACAATAGTGTAGGATAAGTGTACAGTCTGTGGTGTGTAAAGCTCAGTTCAGACTCACGCATGAGCTCGTCAGTGGTCCTGCTGATATTTGCCAACGTACACAAGCATCAAATACAACCAAACTGCTTTAATTAAGCACATGCAGCCTTAGCAAAAGCTCTTAGGATAAATGTAATGTATTGCTGATTTTCTGAATGAAAAGAACCTAACACAACCCCGCAAGAAAAAGTTTTACAACCTACTGAAAAGGCAAATGCATGAAATAAGAAGTGTGTAAATGTCTGGGCATCCTTCCAGATGATTGTCACAAGTTTCATAACGTAATGACCTTGAAATGGGACCTTAATGGTGCATTTGTCATATTTAAGGTACATCTGGGTTTGAAAGGGTTGCATACAACTCTACTCATGGACCCCTGGTCAAAAAAGGTTTGGGAGATATGTTTGTTATTATATTCATCCATTTTAAGACAGTGGCAAAAGAAAAACAAAACATGAAGCCTTTTTCTTGTATAGTCTAAAGCCATAGTTCCCAACCTGGGGTCCAGACCAAATATCGTACGGGGTGTGTGAGATTTTGTCTGCTCTGAGGTGCTCTGAGTTTGTCAAAATACAATTTGTACATGTTAGACAAAATTAAAATAATACACTCACTGATAAAAACTGCATATAAAATTACTTTAAAAGATATTTAATAAGTTTATGTTTGATTTTAGCTAAATGTTTAGCTGTCTTAAAAAGAGAAAAGGAACCGAAATGAAAAAGGAAAAAGAAGCATAGAGAGAGATAGTGATATTGCAATGTGATGGTGTCCCATTTAGGGTTGATTCCCTCCTTGCTCCCTGGACTTGTAGTTAAGCCCTGACCCAAGTGCAGCCATAAATTAGATGAAGCCGGTATGGAAATGGAGTTGAGTTTCTGAGCGTCTGTATTCTCTACAAAGCTTTGAAATCTGCCATATTTAAGTTTGTACAGGATGTAATAGGATCTTTTGCATAAGACGTGTGAGACCAAGTCCTCTCTGAAAAACCAAACAAGCAGAGTTAAAACACAAAGTTTTCCTGAATATTTTTCAAATATTCAGTGTACAGTGGTACCTCAGTATTTGTGGTTAATTTGTTCCAGAAGGGACAAAATTATCACTTATAAATACATTAAGCTGTACCATGGTTCTCACAGTTTTCCTGTGTTTGGCTGTTATTCCTAACCTTAGTACCAATGGTTTGCACTAAAAATGCATGTAAAAAAACATCTATACAAGTTCCAGCAAGTGTGCCAAGGGCTGAACAAAAAACGAAACCATTTTTTTCTCATCAAAATGCATCAATAATCGAGTTTGACGAGTTGCAAAGTGATCAAGTGCCAAGGTACGACTATACTCAAAAAAGACTGTTTGTTTGTATCAGTATCAATAACTTTTGATCGATGCTAGTCAGACATATTCATACTGGACCAATTTAGAGCAACCAATTAAGCTAACACATGTTCTTGGAATGTGTGAGGAAACTGGAGTACCCAGAGTAAACCCACATGCACATGGGGAGGACATGCAAACTCCACACAGGTCTGAGATTGGGATTGAACTGGGATCTGTGAGACCATTACTCTAACCACTACTGTGCCACCCCAAAGAATGCACTTCATTAATTAGGTTAATGCTATATTAACAGATCTTTAAGAGATCCTGTTGTAATTGAACCCTGTGTGAGATTCTGATATGGGCTTAAGAGAAATATGAGGATTTATATGGTGTAAGCGATTGGTTCTTAAGCTGTGGGGTTGCAGAAGAATGCTCGAAGCGTCCTGATAAGGGAATGCAGTGAAAATTGATGAGATTGATTGTTAGGATTTGAATTTCATTCTGGCATCGAATCGCCCAGCAATGAAGGGCTTTTTAAAAGTAAATATGATGGAAATACTAAGTCAGCATGGTGGCGCTGGTGGTTCCTCAGTTCAATCCATTTGGAGTTGGCATGTTCTCCCCATGTCTGCTAAAGTTTACTTCGGGTACTCTGGTTCCCTCCCAAATTGGCCATGTATGAATGTTTTGACTAATATCGATGTAAACATGCTCCTGTCGTGAGTAGCTATGGATACTGATGCAACTTTCACTAAAAAACACAAACAAATAAATAAATACCAAGGCTTTGGGTTTATACAGACAGGCTACGGTGATAATGGTGACAGTGAGTAGTTTTTGGCGGAGTGTATGGCAAAAGAACGTCTTAATCCTTCCAAACTTCTACAGCACCCACACACTCCACTCAATTTTAAAAATCCAGTATGCAGTGTGTATTTTCTTTACGACTTGATGACACCACTGATATCTCTGGGAAGTGTGAAATCAGTAATTCATGTTCAGTTTTGGGAGTATTTCCGAAAAATGTCACAGTGACTGATCTCGCCATTGATATCCCTCAAGCAGAGGTTCACAGGGAGGTCAGTTGCAGACTTTTATCTGAATACATCCTGGATTTCTCACAGTGAGTTTGAGTTTGGTTGACTATTAAACCAGTCACAGCTTCGCATCAGTATGTTTCTGTGAGTCTGAGTTTTCAGCCCAAATGCCTGAAGAACACAAACAGAGCCCGTCTCTGTATAGAAGATGGTTTGCACCTTGTTGGGACCAACAAGTTCCCAACTATCTCATTAAGAATGTGAGCTGACAATATGATTATTTTCTTAGGCTACAACATCTCTTTAAAGATTAGATAACTATCTACAAAAGCAGATCTTCCCAAAAACTACATAGAAAAAGAGCTGCTTTACCCAGCAAGGTCAAGAAGTCAGCTGGTTAATAAAGCCGAGCGCAGCCTGAAGGGAAATGGAGGTATAAATGATGACTGACAGTTCCTCCAGGACTCTCACGCCACCTACAACCAAAGGGAACAAGCAAACAAGCATGGAGAAAACAAAGAACACCTACAGCAGGTCTTCTGACACCTAACACCCCCTTTATAACAAAATTTGACCTTCATGTTTACTACGGGCTTTACAAATCCGTAGCAACCGACACCCAATTCTGTAGATGTAGAGCCTCCATGAACACCAAGGAAAACTTCCCAAAATGTTTTAGTACACATAATGTCAGTGGGATGGCTAGCAGTGACAGTAAATTCTGTGGTTCACACACACACACCAACAAATCAGGCATTATGTTTGAATGTAGCCTCTAGAACTCAAATTGTTGTCCAGTCTCAGGGTGGCTTCCCCATTTGAGCCAGGTTCCTCTCACGGTTTCTTCCTTATGCATCTAGTATTTTGGATTGCCGCTCTGCATTTTAATCTTTTGAAATCTAGACCCTTCTTTTTGTTAAGCTGCTTTGTGTAGGCAGCTTGCGCGGATTAATGACCATGCTATCAACGTCTGTTCACTTTAACAACCGAGGTCTGAACAATTAGAACAAATTATAATAGGTAATAAAAATCTGTCTTTTAACTCAGGACGTTTTGGCCTTAAGCAGCCAATCACAAGCAGAAGCGTGAGTTTAAGAGCATAAGTTCGTCATTCGTGTCACTGTTGCCAGGTCTCCTTACTCAAAGTGATTTGTTTTTCCATAAAGTCACTTAAAAATACTGGTCGTTCCAGGTTGCAGGTTTCTGGGGATTGTTTGCAAAGCACAGTTGCTTATTGGGGCTCCCTGGTCTTATGTTTCTCTCTAGTATTCCTGCAAGTTGGTTTTGTTCAACCTCTAAAGCTAAAAGGCAAATATACAGTGTTATTATTTATTAACTGATTTATCAACTGGTCACTCTCTCACATTGTAGTAGGTTGCCTGTTTTGTTTTGAGGTTTTTTTGGAGTCAATTCAGTTAATTTGGGGGTTGTTTCTCTTGTAGGATCTGGCAACCCTGATTCAGAAAACCCAAATCTTTGGAAAAAATGAATTTCATAAATTTCAGAATCAGTATTTGATAGACAGTGGTGTCTCAGAACCCATAGTGCATTTTGACTAGAAAAATTTGCTCAGCTCTTGTCGTTTGCTCGGTACCCTGTGCACTTGCTTAAATGTTTATGAGTCAAGCTTTGTGGCTCTTTCTAGTCAAATTCGATTCACAATTCATGATTCACCATTCAGCACACAGTGATTCAGTGATTCAGATTCACAATAGCTCTTGCTCAGTGAAGATTTACGCTGTGTTTATCATGTTTTTCTTTATTTTTAAATCAACAGTACTGTATTCGTAGTGCAAATAAGTAACCATGGGTCCTAAATAGGTTAATTATAAGAGAAAATCGGAAGGAAGACAGGAACTGAATGCTCCAGAACACAGACTGCAGTTAGCTTAGTAGCTATACTCGCTCCCTGAGTTCACCAATAGAGTAAGTGTTTTGCTTTTACTTTTCACTTTCAATCCATTACTCACCAAATTGCATGAGATTTTTCAACACTTTATTATAAAATAAGCTTTGTGTTAATGATTTTGGGTAACTATAGGTTAATGGAAGTGATAATGTGTAATCGGCTCCTCTGTGATACATTACAGACTATATTGGTTCATGATCCATTTATCTTATGATGGATTTGTTGAACATATCCCCATCATAAGTCAGGGAGCTCCTGTACAATACAGCTCCATTAATGCAAATAATGCCTCATACAGGGAGGATTTTCTGGGGGTCTGGAACCGATTCGTTCAATTTGCATTATTCCTTATGGGAAACATTTGCTTCATTTTATGTACTTGATAAACCTTCTGGAACGAATGAACCACTGTACTGTATTCCCATTGTCCTGTGATGACAGTGTATAGTGTATAGCAGAAATATATAGTGTATGTGTGAGGGTTAGGGTTAGCTGTATGCTCTTGCTATCTGAATATTTACTATCCAAACTATTATGGAACAAGTTCCATTCCATTCAGACATCGGGGCTTGGCTGTATTTTAGACGTTCGCATTAATTCTACCTGACTGCTTCACTACACTGATCCACTGAACCAAAGTAAATAGAAATTCATTCTTCTATAGACCTCAGTGTTGATTTAAAGCAACGTGAGTCTTGAATTCGGCGTCTGTGCTCTTGTTGGCACTGATGAATCACCGGCATAGACCGAGAGAGAATTATGCCTGGTACCTGAGCAGGTTTGATTCACCTCTGCCAGCTTTCTGTCTTTCACTATAAAAAGCAAGAGCAAAAACACTGATGAAGGAAGAAGAATGAAAACAAGAAGCTAAATAAAGACAGCTGCGGTTGGAGAACCCAGGAGAGAAAGCCAAATTTCTGGATGTAAATAAGAGTCTGAAAATACCTTGGCAGTGACTTTAGCAGTCTGTAAAGTAAAGGATTCTCATCAGCAGGTGAATGAAAAAGCCAGAACACAGGAAGCAACGGAAGTCTAGTTTGTGTAAGACTCAGTACCTGAGAGCCTTCACATGAAGGAGCCATGAGGTTTTCCGGCTGAGAGGAAAAAATTTCATCATACTTAAAACGTAAAACATGCCATGATGGTGAGTCAGAAGCCAGAAGCAATCTCAAAGAGTGTGTCCTCCTGGTGATCAGATAGCGTGTGAGAGCTCATCTCGGAAATTTCCACAGTTATCAAGAGAACCAAACGAAATCTGTGAGAAAGCCACTCCTTAATCAAGAGAAAATCTTGTAGGTGAGGCGCTAAAAGAACAAAAAGTAAAATCGAGGTGATATGTTTTGCAAGTGGGAGAGAAAGATAAACAATAAATGGATGGATTCTACAATATTCATTAATTCATTCATTCATTCATACTACCATTCGTTCCTTTTCATACCTACTTAATCTAATTCCTAGACCGAGCGCCAATGGTCAGCAACAAATACTCAGGTAGGCTGTGGTGCTTCAATGATCCTCAGTTGGTATTAAGGGGCCCAAAGTGTGGCAAGAAAATACCCCCACACCATTGCACCACCATCTTTACACAGTTCTGATCCAACCATCCAAATGTCATAGCAGAAATCAGGACTCATCAGACCAGGCAATGTTTTTACAGTCTTCTATTGTCCAATTTTGGTGATCCTGTGTGAACTGTACTCTCAGTTGCTGTTGATAGCTTACAGGAGGGCCACCTGGTGTGATCTTCTGCTGCTGTAGCCCATCTGCTTCAAAAAAGTATACTATTTAAACTTAATACTAATTCAACTTGAATTTTCTTAAATGGTTCTACCGGTTTTTTGATGTCTTGTCTCAGTAAAACTTCGAAAAACTGCTAGGAGTAA
Organism: Ancistrus triradiatus; assembly: GCA_025084515.1. Taxonomy (NCBI): domain Eukaryota; kingdom Metazoa; phylum Chordata; class Actinopteri; order Siluriformes; family Loricariidae; genus Ancistrus; species Ancistrus triradiatus. The sequence continues at coordinate 16,771 of JAJAGP010004597.1, forward strand.
AACCTGAGCTTTCACATTTGTCTAAGATAAATAATCCTGCTGTCAGTTGCTGCGGACGGATATTTCTGAACAACCAGAAGCACTGTTTTATTCACAGAATGACTCCTAAAGTTTAGTCTCCTGAATGAACTGACTGAATGATGTCCAGTTCTATTTTACAGACAGTGGCCAAATGATTTTACTTTTCTGAGGAACAAAGATTAATGGCACTGTCTCAAAATACTTCCTCCGCCCTATGTAGTGCACTATGTTGGACATAAAATGGCAGAACCTCCACCATTCATTTATATTCAGCCATTTATGTTCAGGAATACTTTAGACAATTCCATATTTACCATTCAGTGACTGTTCATTGAAATGCTTGGTGCTGTCAGTAGGGAAGTAGGCGTCATTTGAGGCAGGGACGACAGGCTGCTATCAAGCGCCAGACTGAACGAAATGGCTAACTTTGCACCTTTCTGTACTTAGTACCTTTTCTGAACTTCGTTCTGTTCTTCACTCTGGCAGCCAAACAAGCTGTGCAGATTCAAGCATTTCTCTGCATCTTCAATCATGATGAACCTTTACACTTTTCCCATCATGACTTTTTTTTGAATGTGGCAGCTGCTTTCCTGTCTTTCCAGTCCTGTGTACCGCCGCTGAATCTGTTCCAACTACTTTCAACCCCTGCTTATACAATTTTGTGTATCCCTGTTCAATTGAAACAGCATCGGCACTGATACACCTCGTACCGATCATACTCACACACCAATTTCATTAGATCATTCCAGAGAGAAGCGGGGTATTATTTATTGTTTAGCAAGAGTTTCTCCTGTTTGTCAGTTTGCACAAATTGCAGCTGATTCGAAACCATCCCATAATTCCCATGTGCTGGAGGACGTGCCTGTGTACGGCTCTGGATGAGGTTGTGGAGGTGCAGTGACCTGACACAGTAATCTGTTCAGATAGCAGCAATCAGGAACAGCATGCAGTCACAAGGCTGATTCTCAGTGAGCCGGCGGCTAACAGCTATCTGTCTCCCCGCTGCGCAGACACCATTCGGCTCCGCCTGCAGACGTGCACCACCTACACATGAGGACACGCAGAGGAAATATACAGATATACAGTGTGTACAAGAAGATTTGTTTACCGTCTCCTCCATCTGTCAGCTGACCAGTGCAGCCATACCTCTCTCTCTCATTCTCTCTCTCTCTCACATACACACACAATCTTCATTTTCTTTAGCTATCTCTCAGTTAAGTTATTTCCTACAGAAAGTGTCCAACCTGAAACCAAGCATCAAGCAATCATCGAAGCCTTTCTACCGATCTGTTCTTCCATCTGCCCACCTGTCCACCTGTTCATACATCTGTCCACCCATGTGTCTGTCTGCCGTGTTTGTGTGTCCATCACTCTATTGATCTGTCCACCTCTGTGCTTCTGGAGTCCTCTGCCCGGTAGGAGATCTCGGGGGAACAAACCAGGCATGGGAACTACATGCTGTGATCAATAGAGCAAGCTGTGACCGCACACAAACACCAACTGCTGTGGCTGGGTCTAACCAAGCATGCTGAGAGGACGATCTGTTTGCCTGGCTGATTATCTATTGTATCTATCTATCTACAAACAAAAGTTGTGGACATGCTTTCTAATTATTGAGCTCTGCTATGTCAGCAACACTCACAAAATAAATTTCTGGAGGCTTCATAGACAAACAGTGGCAGAAGAATGGGCCATACTGATACCCCAGCACCTCTCAGTATTTATAGGTTTCCACTTCCTACAAGTCCATTCATGAGGTTTCTGCCCTGCTGTCCTTAAACAAAGAGAATTGGTTTGCCAACTTTGATTGAGAACATGGCTGGCCTGAACAGAACCTTGACCTCCACTCTATCAGACAGTTTGAAAATGCACTGGAATTCCAAAAGTGAGCCAGGGCTTATTGCCCATCATCAGAAGCCGACCTCACAGTCAAGTTCCAAAATCTAGTGGTACGCCCTTTTAGAAGAACAAAGGCTGTTGAAGCAGCAATGTTTTGGATGTAACTTGTTTGGGTGTCAACAAATTTTTGTCTATCTAACTACCTACCTAAATACCTACCTAAATACCCATCCACCCATCCACCCATCCATCCATACACCCATCCATCCATCCATCCATCCATCCATCCATCCATCTCCCTATCGATATCTATCTGTCTGTTCATCTCTTTATGTACAGTATCTAATCTCTCCTATCACACATCCCCCTGTCTGTCTGTCTGTTTTACCCGTCTCGCTCTCTCTCTCTCTCTGATCAGCAAGGCATCCTTTAAAATACGACTTGAGAAAACAGCTTCTTATTCTAATTTCTCTGAATGATTCTTAGCTCCAGGCAGTTTCCTCAAGTTAGAGGTTCATCCATGATTAAACAGTCACATTATGTGCCAGTACAGTACATCAAACAAAAGATTACACCCTGGAACTAGAGACACTAGAACAATTGGAACGGCTTCAATGCTGCTCTAATGTCACATGACTAACTTTAAGAAGAGAAAATGTCACAACGATAAAGTGGTGGAAAACACAGCATTCTGGCAGTGCATTATTATTTAATCTAGACTCACCACACACCACTTTATGAGGTACACCTCCTTGTTTCTACACTCAGTCTCCATTTCATCAGTTCCACTTACCCTATAGAAGCACACCACATAAGGAACCCAAGAGAAAACCTACAAGGTTATAATTCCTGTTCATTTTTGCCAGTAAAGATTTCCAATTTATCACTTTATTCTTCTGGTCTCTGTGTGTGTGAGCCGCTTTTCTTAGATACCCTTAGTGGGGAGAAGAAAGGTTGGGAACCACTGCTCTAATCCTTCATCAGTGCTCACAGGGTTGATGGATGTTTTTCGTCCAGGAGAGACAGTGTTTAAAATCTCCAGCAGCACTACTGGGTGTGATCCACTCATACCAGTACAACACACACTCATTGCAGAAGTGCAGAGTGCTTCTATATGGTAAGTGGAACTGATAAAATGGACAATGAGTGCCGAAACAAGGAGGTGTACCTAATGAAGCTCCGGGTGAGTGTGTATGAACGTTTACAGATATTCAAATTCTAACATATCCAGTCTGTGCCTAAACCTTCTACTGAATAAACTGTCAAATAAATCTCAGACACTACAGTTTCAGACTCTAGAAATGTCCAGAAAGGCCAGGTGTCAAAAGTATAGAAATATATCAAATAAATCCATCCTATTAAATATGAAATACAATTAACATAAATATTTCACTACAACCAGCATCAACTGTGGTATCCTAGCAGTTGAGCTAATGGGCTTTAACCCAGAAAATCCAGGGTTCAATTCCGGTTTCTGCAAATCTGCCACTGTCTTACTATATTGCTGTAAGTCGCCCTGGATGAATGACTAAATGTAAATCAACGTCTGTCCCAAGTTGTCCTAAAATAACAAATTTTCCAAGCATAAAAACTATCATCCTGCAGAAGCTCACTCTTCATTTTCCACCATTAACGCCCCACTGCCTGAGCCTGGGGTGTAATTTCGGACCCTACAGTCCCAGATGGCTGATGTTCTCCAGTAGTGCAATTTAAAGATGGCCTCCAGCGTGCTTTCCTCAGCCTGGCTAAAAGTTGTGCAGTGTCCTCTGAGCGTCCTTGGCACCTGTTAGTTTCATTTAAAGTTTTATTTAGAAAGGAAAGGGTTTCATATAAAGAATAAGAAAGTCTGTGAGTTTATTCGAGCCGTAGCGTTGTTGTTCAGCAGATGAACTCTCATGAGAGCGACTCAAAAGTGCATTGTTCACCATACAAAAAAAACGCGGCAGAGTTTTATCCTCTTTCTCTTTTATCCCCCGTGGCTACTAAAGAAACAAAGATTTCTTTCTGAGTCATGTCTGTGGAAGTTTCCACTGTGCACACGTTTATACAGCCCCGCAGTTTTGTGAGGATTTGTGTGTTTGTGTGATTTGTCTCACTGGACCTAAGGGCTATATTGATGGAAATGAATCACTGTGTTTGTGCCAACTTCATTACCGACTCTCTCGTCCTGTCAGTACTCAAATCGGTTTGGAGGCAAATAGGTTAATAGATGCTGCTGCGGCTTTTCCAGCAGATTAGCCATTTGTTCAGGATTTTCCAAACATTTAATCATCAAAAGATTGTCCTAGATGCAGCGTGGAACGTTTTAGATGGTGTTTTTTTGGAAATGCAGCAAGGAGTGCATTCACATGCACTTAATAATCAGATCATAGTCGGATTTCTGCAGTTATCTGATTATTCATGTATACAGCAAACTCTGATCTGGAAATCAGATTAAGAAGTCCGACAAAGAGATCTGGATTTTACCACAGTAATCAGATTTCTCATACCATGTATATCAGGTTCACTTATTCTACAGACTTGGCTTTATTTGGGCTCTTTTTCCATTGACTGTAGCAGTTTTTTTTCTCGCGGGATCTGGCAACTCCAAAATTAAAGGCAGTGAAACGGTCTTTCGAACACTTTGTGGAGACTGAAATGCAGTATATACACGAGAAAATGAAGAAATTGATTATTTAATATTAAAGTTTGAAGTTTACGTTACATTTTTCTGTCTATGGACTAGAAGGTCGAGGGTTCAAATCCCACCTCTGCTAGGCTGTCACTGTTGGGTCCTTGAGCAAGGCCCTTAACCCACGATAGCTTGGACTGTAAGTCTGTATCTGATTAGTCCATGGAAACGTGTTGATCACATGAATACCAGTTACCTGATTTCAGTCAGTTTTCTGAGTATGTGCATGCTTGCGCCCAAACCAACATGGTTGCCAGTTCCTCTTATTCTAAAGACTTGGGTTTATTGGCTGCAGCTTTTTTTCTGACTGGATCTGGCAACCTTGACATTAAATGCACCACGACATTAAAGGCAGCACAATTAAAGGCAGTTATTGGATTATTAAGTGCAAACCCAGAGGTTTCTCTTTTCCTGATTATTCATTGCATGTACACTCGTCGATCGGGTTACCGACAAAATCAGATTTTATGCAGTTATCGGATTATTATTAAGTGCATTTAAAAGCACTCAATGTTTCCTGGAGAGTCTCTGACCTTCCACTGACACCATTATCACCATCACGAGTTAAATCAGAGCTCATTTTTCTTCTGGGCTTGAGGCTAATTCCAGTTTGCTGTGGTAAACCCCTGTTGTGTTCTCAGCAGGGAAGCCTTTGCTCCATTAATACACTATGAACTATGATATGGAGCTTCTACATTACCGAGTAGCTCTGGTGGCTCCGTGATTAGATCCAGCTCCTGGAAACACACAGTCTGTGTTCAGATGGGACTTTGAAGCAATGTGAAGGGCGGGTGGTGTGTTTAGAGCTCCGGACTACTGCCCTGTTCGGGGTGAGCCTCTGCATGCACCCATTGCTTTCCAGTTTAGGTTCCAGACCCTCACCTGTGACCCTGGATGATTTCTTTTAATGGTACCTGATAAAAGCACCTAATACCAGGCTGTATACATTTTGCCTTGCGGCATAGTTCTTTGACGTGCTACAAAGCTTACATGGAGCAGGAATAAAAGACAGGCAGAGATAAAACAGTAACTGCGTGTATAGGATGACGTGAGGGAGTAAAGAGCTCGGAAAGGCTTTGATTCTCTACATATGTTTCATCAGCTCACTAATTGACTGATCTCCTTCTCAAAGAGGTACTGCAAAGACTGAACTGAAAAACTTCAGGAGATTTGGGAGTACAATACTGACTGTGGGACAGCGTTCAGAATTAGGGAGTGAAATTGAAAAGAAAAAGTTTTTTAACAGTACTGTGCAAAAGTTTATATTTTTTCTGCTTATTCTTTATTTAAGTTTAACTTAGTTCTACAATTTCAGACTCTAGTCCATCTGTTTCTCGCCACACTTTGTCCGTCCCCTTTGCCCTGTTCTCTAATGGTCAGGACCCCCATAGGACCAGTGTAGTGGTTTTTAGGACATAATACCTGCTCACTCAATCAAAAATAACTCAAGTTGAATCAACGTTTCAGTGGAAAAGCAGTCAGCAATTTTATTGCATCAACCCATGAGCACACGCAAAAATGACAAATACACATGGTAAATGTAATGTGGAACTGACAACAACCATCAGTTCCCCAACCTTTTTATACTGTTCTTTAAGTTATGTCTAGACATTATGTCACGATTATTCTCCAACTTTTAGAATTCTCTCCACCACCCCTTTCTAGGTCTCCCATGCCACTATTATCTCTGACCTTGGGCTGCTTTCCTCCAGAAGTTGCATAATTTTACTACCCAAATTTAATCATAGTACCAGGCCTTAGTGTATAACCATTATACAGATCCTTAAATATTTACTTACGTTATATATCTCATACAGTTAGTATATTATGTGGTTATGCATGGACATTGTTTTCACCAAAATTTGTATATATATATATATATATATATATATATATATATATATATATATATATATATATCCTTCAGACTTCAGACTCACGAACGTTGGGGTGAAAGACAAATTTTGGTGAAAACAATCAAAAACATAACAGTCGCTCTTTGTTCATTAGATCTTCATTTTCAATAAGGCCGAACTCTTGTCAAGAACTTGTTTTTGCTCACTAATCAACCTACAAATGATAGGATATCATGTTGATTAGACACTAATTAACTAAATTGGACATTAACATGTGCAAAACCCAATTTAAAAAATCATTCAAAGGTACCGACTTAAAAATATTATATTCTAGCAAGCTACTTTGCTGAACTCATTGTATCCCTGTGAACAACATTATTTCATCACTGGCACAACATGCTTAACAAAACAAATTGGCCTAAAACTGCTTTTTGCCGGTTCTAATCTTTATTAGTGTTCTATGAACAAGGTCTGTTTGTACAGCCATGAAGCCTACGGATAGTCATAATCAAGGCCAAATTTCTACCCATTCTAATATATTAAACTATTCAGCAAAGAGTGTAATATAATGTATAAAAATCAGTAAAGACGTTAGTAAAACTCCATCACCAGCACAGATCGGATACTATTTGGGCACTTTTTTGGCAGTCCACTTTCACTGTCACTGCAAAAGACATCCACGAATATTACCACTGATTTATTGGACGTTAAGTCAAGATGGGAGTGATTCTATTTGCTTTTCAAGCATTTCTCTGAACAATAGGCATCCATGGCCATATTTGAGTGAAGCCTTGTCTTTTCAGGGAGTAAAAGCTTCATTGTAGTAAATAAAATGTCAGCTGTGTTGACACAAACCAAGAGAAATGTTGGCTTTCAAGAACTCCCCATCAGACCTCAAAAACCACACCGAGGTAAGCACTACTTGTTCCTGCTTTGCTGATGTAGTTTGTCAGCTGCCACCCCGTGCTTTTGCTGATTAAATTAACTTCTCTCCATCTTGGCTGCTGCTGTGGTTTAATCAGGCTAAACACAGCTTGTACTTTTGATACCTAATAGTTTCCTCGTAGTATACTTCAACTCAGGTATGACTATTGTTTGCTTTACACAACACTGGTCTCTATCAGGTGTAGCTCATACTTTGAGGAAAAGCAGGAAACCTGCAGCCAAACCAAATCATTATGGATGAGGTTCTCCACCTCTGCTTCAGAAAGTCTTTTATCAAGATACAGCCACGATCCAGTGCAATGACTATGAGTAATATGTATCATACGACCACAAATCAGAAAATTTGGGGCAGTATGGAAAATGCAAATAAAAAAGAATGTTTCTTACATTTTATTTCACAGCAGACAGTATGAACCCAACTTCATTTCATTTGCTAATAAACAGCCATTCCTGCATTTCAGGCCTGCAGCGCATTCTAAAAAAAGGTGGCACGGTAACGCATTTACCACTTTGTAAAGCTGTCATTCGTTCTCAAAACACTTCAAAGACGTTTTGGCACAGAGGATACCAAGTGATTTAGTGTCTCAGGTGTTATTTTGTCCCATCCTTCCTGCAAACACGTGTTAAGATGTGTAACAGTATGGGGTCGTCATTGTAGCATTTTTCATTTCAAAATTCTCCACACATTCTATATTTGGGATGGATCAGGACTGCAGGCGGGCCAGTCCAGTACCCGTACCCTCGTCTTCCATATTGTCTTGTTGAAAAATGCATGGGTGTCCCTTGAAGGCAGCTCATGTCGCTCTGAAATCTCAGTGTACTTTTCTACATTAATGCTGCATCACAGAAGTGGAAATGACCTTTACCAAGGGCCCTGACCCGACCCCACACCATGACAGAGCCTGGCTTTTGGACTTGTTCCTCATAACAGTCTGGATGGTCCTTTTTTCGTCATTGATCCGGAGCACACGGCGTCCATTTCTTCCTAAAAATACCTGGAATACTGGTTGGTTTGAGCACAATCCCCGTCCCCACTGTGTGATGGTCCATCCCAGATGCCTCCGAGCCCAGAGAAGTCGACGCCCCTTCTGGACATGGTTATAACATAAGGCTTCTTTTTAGCACAGTAACGTTTTAAGTGGCATTTGTGAATGTAACTCTGTATTGTAGAGCTTGATAAAGGTTTGATAAAGGAATCCCTTGTCCATGTGGTTCTATCAGCTACTGATGAATGACGGTTCATGCAGTGCCGTCTGAGGGATCAGAGATCACCCCTCTTCAGTTTAGGCTTGTGCCTTTGCCGTTTAGAGACTGAAAATCCTCCTGATCGAATGGATGTTTATTAACAAATTAAATGAAGTTGACCAGAACAAAAATGGTCAACTTCATTTATTAATTGCTTGCATTTTTCATACTGGCTAACTTTGATTTGTAGATATGCTAGGTCTTTTTGAGGAAACCCTGGCTGACACTTGGCTGGAGTTAAACCCGGAAGTCACACTGAACTTTCTATGGTTCCTCATCTCTGCTGTATAAAGGCTTCGATGTTTCTTAACAAAGTTTTGCCTTAAAAACACAAACCCCAGAACGACTGATAAAGCAAGGCATTAGGGAAGCTCTAACCTCTCCTACGCCAGGTATGTACGACAGAGCTTTACTGAGTCTGATTTGCTTATTGCTTTATTTCTCTATTACATGCCATTGATTTGCATATGTTGCTACGCTCGAAGGAAGCAGATGCACTAAATTTACCCGAATAAAAGAGCGAAGATGAATGGCCCAGACATCGAATAGAGACAGAAGGGTCTGCATAAATTTGCTCAAATCAAAACATTTCCTAGGGAGAAGAGACAAACATCTCAACTGGAGGCACCGCTGCTCCTGATAGACCTCACTGCTTGTTAGATTATACTGAACATTTCTGCATGAAATCTGATGTCTGAATATCTAATATATGAAATATCTAAGAACTGAGCAACAGGAGCACAGCTATTGTTCCTGAGAAACTTTATGTGCTGTGTAGATATTCCTAAAGTTTACCTTTGGCGGATTATTTTAAAGAAACCCTTGCTTAATTGACAGGTACACATTTATATCACCCACACGTTTGCATCAGACTATATATGCACACTAATAGGGTAATTCAGGAGAATTCCCTGGATTTAATGGATTCCATTTCATGTTTTGCTGTTCAGTTTAGTTACACTAAAGCATGCAAAAGATGAAGCTTCATGAAGCTTGAGTAAAAGCTTTGGGGGAATATCCTCAAAGTGTGGAAATCCCATAATTTTGCCAGTCAGAATCTGGGTGTATTGGCTCCTGTAATAACGTTACCTGTCCACCAGAGGGAACCAGAATTGTTTAAATTGACGGCTCTCTTGTTGGGGCTAAGGGTAAGATCTGTAAGCGCTCTGTCTTTGCTTTTTAGACAGGGGTCAGTGTTTGTTTTATAACACTGAATAATTCCATCATTTTTTCATCTACTACAGGTGGAGAAAATGTGCCATTATTTAAAACGATTTAACTTCATTTGTTGAAAGTATGTTATTAAATCATATCTCGTAATAGTTTATTTGCAATGAAGTAAAATTTTGGGTGAATATAGTCCAAGTGTGGCGATTCCATATTTTTGCCAGTCAGAATCTGGGTATATTTGCTCCCATAATAGCTTTACCTGTCCACCAGAGGGACCCAGAATTCTAATCATACATTCATACACCTGCATTCAGTCAGTTTATTTAAGGACTGTGGTTTGGCTTTCAGAAGTCCAAGAAGTACAAGGATTATAAATTATGTTGATTATACTTATTTTATTTTAGATGCTTGGCAGGCTTTGATAGAGTATCCAGTCAGGAGAGCATTTTGGAAGCATGGTGTACATCTCATTTTGAAGAACATAAGTTTTGGGACCCTATTAAGAATTGTAATAGAAAACGCACTTTCACCCCCTTACTTAAGCTGCATATACGTTATCTATACTTATCACCCCTTTGAACCAATCATAAATCATAGCAGGGGACTACTCCCTCTTAGAACCATGTAACTATGATCTTTTGTCAATAAACCTTCAGATGAGTAACGATACCCTGGTTTTTGGAAGCTTAGAACTTAGGAGCTTGTTGGTTAAAGCAGCCGCTGTTTAACCTTGTTCGGATTTGGTTTATTTTCCTTTCATTTTTAAGCAGTTAAGTGGGACTGTGGTGGCCTAGTGGTTAAGGTACTGGACTCTGGACCAGAAGGTGAAGAGTTCAAATCCCACCTCTGCCAAGCCGCCACTGTTAGGTCCTTGAGCAAGACCCTTAACCCACAATTGCTTGCATTGTAAGACTGTACCAATTGTAAGTCGCTCTGGATAAGGGCGTCTGCTAAATGCTGTAAATGTAAATGTAAATGTAAGCAAATCAGCTCATGTCATGACCCTACCTGTCCACCAGAGGCCACTCTACCTCGATTCTGATCATCCAATTACGTACTGTACCTAGCTCAGTTTGAGAGATTGAACTACTAAATTGTAAAAAATTGTAAGTCACTCTGAAAGAGTATTTGCTGCAAAATATACATTCCACTATAAGCTCTTACAATGGCTCATACTAGCGTTTTCCCTGTGGTTCTGTTCTTAATGCTTACGGTTCTTTATTATGCAGTAAGTTAATGCTGGGTTAAAAGGGACGATTCGAGAACAAGGGAACAAGTCAAGAACACGATTCTCCTAAAGTAGATCAGTGCACAGAATTCAGACCTTCCACAGCACTCTAAGTTTTGTTTTGAGGCTCCTCCTCTAACCTTGATCATCTTTAAATCATCTTTACATGCATACTTGCATAAAAAATTAAAGCAACTGATTTCCATTTACACTGCCTTGCTGGTCACAGAACACCCACAGGGATTGGATGTAGCTTCCTCATTCCATTTGTACGTTTACATCTTTGAGCAGATGACTTTTTTCCAGAGCAACTTATAGTTCACTCAGTCTTTCAGTGTACAATCCAAACAACTGAACGGCTAGGCACCCTGCCCAAGAGTACTTTAACCACTGCACCACCACGCTGTATGCTACATTCCAATGTGTTGCTAGAATATCCCGTCTTTATGGATTAGCTGAAAGCGATTGCTGAGTAGTTAAGGTACTTGGTCCGCTATTGTCCGCTGGAATAAACGTCTTGCTCATTGGGGCTGTGAATTTAGAAAAATAATTTTGACCTGACTTCTATAAAAGCATTTGCTAAATGTAAGTGGAAGCTACTGAATAGGTGCGGTGACATTGAATAAATTTGGCATTTGTGAATAAATTGAATGGGTGATTTAAAGTGGCTGATGCCTAAGCATTCTTGCAGCTTGCATCAGTTCTACAAGGTTACTTGTGTGACATGTTTTGCTTAATCATGCCATATCTGGGACACACTTCTATTGTTTCCATAAGTAGTTTGTGTTTTCTAGGGGAAGGTCGTGTTGTGTGTATGATTAGAGCCAAATGTTCCCAAACATTTAGATACTGAATCACGGCTTGTGGTGGGGTGACACCTGGCCAGTGTCGCCCCCAGCTTGTTGTTTCAGCTGACCAATTGACAACTGAAATGAACCTACAGAGCTAAGGTCAGTGCCTCTTTTTGGTAATATTAACAGTCTGGGTCTTCCGGGTGTTAAGCCGAAGCCTCGTTCATGGAGTGGATGCACTGCCCAGGATTTTCCCGATCGAGACTCTGGCCTGGCTGATTGAATTTTTGGCACGGATATGGGATTGATTGATGAGATACTGTTTTGTTTTACTTTTTATTGTTTTATCTTTCCTACTGCTGTCTAAGTTTTCTTATTATCTGTCCCTGGTGTTGGGTGTTGAGAATGAAAAACACTGCATTCCAGCATGAGAACTTCTGTGAAACATTGTGGTGGTAGTATCATGGTTTGGGCCTGTTTTGCTGCATCTGGACCAAAATAGCTTGCTTCCATTGATGGAACAATGAATTCTGAATTATACTTGCAAAAAGGAAAATATCAGGATGTCTGTGCATGAAGATAATCTCAAGAGAACGTGGATCATGAAGCAAGACAACAACCCAAATCACACCAGTTATTCTATGAAAAATGTTCAATAGAAGAATAAAGCTAATGTTTCGGAAGCTAATGTTATAAAGCTATGTTTTCAGAAGGCCAAGGCAAGCTCCTGACCATAATCTAATAGAAATGTATTGGAAGTGAACCTATAGAGCTTTCTTTTGGGTAGTATAAACAGACCAGATCTTCTGGGCGTCAAGCCAAAGCTTCATCCGTGGAGTGGACGCACTGCCCGGGATTTTCCCGATCGAGACTTCTCCCTGGGTAGTTGAATTGTTGGCACGGATATAGGATTGAACTTTGTTTTGAAACTGTGTATTGATTTATTCTACTTAGTATTGTTTTAACTTTCCTGTTGCAGTTTAAGGTTTCTTATTACCTATTACTGCTTTGCTCTTTTCTCTATAATTATTTTTAATTACACATAAATTATTATTCTAGAATGAATGAATAAATCCTTATTATACTTCCCTGCTCCTGATTAGGTAATAAAATAGGTCAATTAAGAAAAACACACAAAAAAAATCTGTAATCGTGTTTTTTCTGAATAAGATCATCTGTTAAACTCATATAAGATAAATATGGAGTCAGTGAAAGATTCACCATTCAGCTTCATCAACAATCTAATTAGGCTGTGACCTGATTCCACTCCCATCATGCTCTAGACTGTATTAATGCTTACGTTAAACTCTTTGTTTATACGTACATACAAAGCCTTCAGCCACACCACCTGGAAACCACATAACCCTTAAACAAACAGATACTGTGAACCCGATGTTTCTGAGAAGGTCCAGAGATTTAGGTTGGGCTTTTTCTTCACTACTTCTTTTGTTTTGTTTTGGCTCAGACTATTTTGCATTCATACCGCTGCTGGATATTAACATAATATATGGGGAACAGTTAGCTGCACTCTTATATTACCCTGTTACAGTGACTAAATAAAAATTTAAAAAACCTTGACGTTAATTAAAAGTTTGCAAAGATGGAGGCGCAGCTTAGAAGAAACAACTGAGGTTTACTTATGCATTTAATTACACTCATCAGTCACTTTATTAGGGACACCTCCTTGTTTCTACACTGACTGTCCATTTTATTAGCTCCACTTAGCATACAGAAGCACTTTGTAGTTCTACTGTAGTCCATCTGTGTCCCCTTTGTTCTCTAATGGGCAGGACCCCCACAGGACCAGCACAGATCAGGTACTGTTTGGTTGGTGGATCATTCTCAGCACTGCAGTGATGCTGATGTGGTGGTGGTGTGTTAGTGTGTGTTGTGCTGGTATGAGTGGATCAGACACAGCAGTGCTGCTGGAGTTTTAAACACTATGTTCACTCACTCTGCACTCTATTAGACACATCTACCTTATCACTTCTTATGAACACATTTTAGACACTTAAAGCCCCAATGATTACAGTCTGCAAGATCCCAAAATAACTCAGGGTAACGTCTAAGCAACTAAAGGTCTCTCTCACACTGGCTAATGTTAATGGTCATGAGTCCACCATCGAGGAAACACTGAACAACAATGATATACATGTCAGGTGGAACATGGACAAGAACGAAAAACATTCCAGCATGAGAAGCTTATCTCTGAAACTTGATGGTGGTAGCATCATGGTTTGGGCCTGTTTTGCTGCATCTGGGCCAGGATGGAACAATGAATTTTGAATTATACCAGCAAGTTCTAAAGGAAAATATCAGGACATCTGTACATGAACTGAATCTCAAGAGAGCATGGATCATGAAGCAAGACAACGACCCTAAGCACACGTGTTATTCTACGAAAAATCTTTAAAAGAAGACCAGGGCAGAGTCCTGACCTTAATCCAACAGAAATGTTGCTGAAGAAGTTCATGTGAGGAAAGAAACCAACATCCCAGAGTTGAAGCTGTTCTGTATGGATGAATGGACTAAAATTAATCCAAGCTGATGTGCAGGACTGCACACTGGAGTTCACCAGATACAGAAAGCAAAGGTTCGCATACTTTTGGCACTCACAGATTTGTAATATTGGCTCATTTTCTTGAATAAATAAGTGACCCAATATAAAAGTTTATCTCATTGTTCTCTCACAGGTTCTCTTTATCTACCTTTAGGACTGTGAAAACGTTTTAGGTGATATTTATACAGAAATATAGAAAATTCTAAAGGGTTTTATAAAATGTCAAGCACCATTGTATGCTTTTTTTTCCTGGTGAACTCATTTCATGTTTATTGACATTAACCTGAACTTGGTACTCCTGGACATGGATCCACTTTATCAAGTCCAGTTTGTTGTTCCATGTCAAACTGCATTTTCTGCATGCATGTCTTTAAAACTCTATTATTATACTGCATGGTATATTACATAGCAGAAAGGGCTGAAACACACACTGTCTAGTTAACAGTTCATTTACAAGGTGAGCTTTGAATAAAGCATCGACTACGTCAAACTGGTCTTTTGTTCAACTAGACCAACAAGCTACAAGTGCCAGAAATAGCTCAGGCTGCTGTTTATACTTAATATCTCTGGTTCAAAGAATGCCTGGTATAAAGAATGATGGGACTGTGGTAGAACATGATCATTGAAAGCACAAGATCAGGGCTGCAACAGGACATTTGATTAGAAGCATGTCACCGATTTTTGAAAGAACTGGCTAACTGCTGTGAGGAAAACACTCCGCAGCTCCCACCATACTGAAACGGGCAAACCTGATGCTTTGCTGCCATCGTGTGAGATTCCTAATAGCACACTTAAATGAACATCGTTTACCCACAAACCTTCTGTACACTATCGATTCATGTCAGTTTAGCAAACTAATTCTTCTAAATAAATCGATGCAAGTGATTCATCCAGTTCCCTGTGTGGGAGGGGCTACTGAGAGCTATATTTCATGCTGCACCCAGAACATAACGTTGTTTTGTTTTTCTCTGCACAGTAACCCTGATACAAGACATTTTTAAGGCAAAGACTAGTGCCAGGTAAAATGCCACGAGGAAGCGCCTGGTGCTTCTGGAATGAATCAGAGGTCATTTTGAGAAAACAATTAAACTTTGAGCTTCATTATGTTTGTGACTTGTAGTAATTCCATTGTAAAGGTGATTTGTGACTTTCTTTTGTCAGGGTTCAACAATAACCCAGTGATAATCCTTGGTATTCGCAAAAACACGACGTTTGAAAAGCAATGAAATATAACTGGAGCGGTTGAGCAAGTTCAAGTTATGGGTAGGAATGCACAGTGTGTTAACAGAACAATCTAACTGAGGCAAAGTCAAGTGCATATTTACAGTGGTGCTTGAAAGTTTGTGAACCCTTTAGAATTTTCGATATTTCTGCTTAAATATGACCTAAAACATCATCAGATTTTCACACAAGTCCTAAAAGTAGATAAAGAGAACCCAGTTAAAAAAATTAGACACAAATATTATACTTGGTCATTTATTTATTGAGGAAAATGATCCAATATTACATATTAGTGAGTGGCAAAAGTATGTGAACCTCTAGGATTAGCAGTTCATTTGAAGGTGAAATTAGAGTCAGGTGTTTTCAATCAATGAGATGCCAATCAGGTGTGAGTGGGAACCCTGTTTTATTTAAATAACAGGGATCTATCAAAGTCTGCTCTTCATAACACATGTTTGTGGAAGTGTATCATGGCACAAACAAAGGAGAGGACCTCAGAAAAAGAGCTGTTGATGCTCATCAGGCTGGAAAAGGTTACAAAACCATCTCTAAAGAGTTTGGACTCCACCAAATCCACCGTCAGACAGATTGTGTCCAATGCGAGGAAATCAAGGCCATTGTAACCCCGACCAAGGGTGGAAAAGATCACAATAAGAGCAGAATGTTGTAATAGTAAAAGGACCCCCCGGGAACTTTCTAAGGCAACTGAAGGCCTCTCTCACAATGGCTAATGTTAAGGTTCATGAGGTCACATCAGAAGAAACACTAAAAACAAATGGTGTGCATGGCAGGGGTTTCCAGGAGAAAGCCACTGCTCTCAAAAAGAACATTGCTGCTGTCTGCAGTTGCTAAAGATCACGTGGACGAGCCAGAAGGCTATGAAGAATGTTTGGGACGAATGAGACCAAAATAGACTTTGTGGTTTAAAGAAAAGCGTACGTTTGGAGAAAAGGAAAACCCTGCATTCCAGCATAAGACCTTTTCCCATCTGTGAAACATGGTGGTGGTCGTATCATGGTTTGGGCTGTGTTGCTGCATCTGGGGCCAGGAACGGCTTGCCATCATTGAGGAAACAGGTGAATCTGAATGGGAATATCAGAGAAGACAGAGAAAGACAACAACGATATGATATAATATATATATATAATATATTATATATATTATATATATATATTAGACATATATATACATATAATATACATATTATCTTTTGTGTGTTATATATTGTTTTTTGAATAAAACTTTAAAATACAAAAATATGTTTGAGGAGAAGTAGCATTGAGTCAGGACAGTGAAACTTTCTGTTTGCTTTCCCGGCTGGGTCAAGTGGAAAAGTGCACCCTGATGTTGGGTGAGTTACAACAAAAAAATAACTGTCATTGGGTTTTGTAAGCACAAGTTTCTGTACTTGTGTGAGTCATCACCTAGACAGAGCATAAGGCCATGGCAGGGCACATGGTTCATTCTTGCATATATATATATATATATATATATATATATATATATATATATATATATATAATCTAGGCTGCCCTAGGAGGTTGGGTCTCTTTTTGAGTCTTGGTCCTTCCAAGGTTTCTTCCTTATAATATATAGGGTTTTTTTCCTTGCCGCTGTCACCCCAAGCTTGCTCAAGCTGCTTTGAGACAACAATGCCACATTGAAATAAATTTTACTTTGACTTTGATACATGCACTCACTCACACTTGGACAGTTGACGTATCACCAGCTGACTTACTGAATGTCTTTGGAATGTGGGAAGAAACCTGAGTACCCTAAAGGAACCCACAAAGACCTCCATCGTGCTCTGCACGTCCACACTTCCAGCTGAGGAAGCACGATCCTAAAGTGACTGTGTATCGGACTAAATAATGCCGATATGAACATTTGAACGTTATTTTATTCAACATTTCTCTTCATTATTAGCTTTTATATTCTGTATTGTATTATACTCCTCATAATATTTCATTTTCTCTAAAGTGATTTTATTTTAAATATTATGTAACATTTTCTCTCTGTTGATATTTATTTAGTTTCTGTTTATTTAACCTATTACTATGAACTCATTAGATAACTTGCTTAATTCTTACATTTATCATCTAAGCCACCCAAGGAGGCTCCCTTTTTGAGTCTTGGTCCTCCCAAGGTTTCTTCCCTATAATGTTTAGGGACTTTTTCCTTGCCTCTGTCGCCCTAGGCTTGCTCAGTTTGGGATTGGCGCAAGATATTAAAAGATAATAGAAAACTGTAAAGCTGCTTTGAGACAATGATCGATTGTAAAAAGCGCTAAAGAAATAAATCTGACTTGATCTGACTTGACAAAGACACAGGGAGAACATACAAACTCTACACACAGACAGCAGCTTAGCAGGACTCCAGCCTAAAAGTCACTGTGGACCAGATATCGATAACATTTTGTTTCATTATTGTACTGTATTATTAATGTATTGGATCTAATGCATTATAATACAACTACTATTAAATGAAACTGAATGTAAGAGCTAAACATGTCACCCATCGCTGGACTCTCTCAGAGAGACTTAAACTGAAAGTTTCTAGAATGTTAATCCATGTCGATTATGTGATTAATAAGTGACCTAAGTAAAACAGGCAGAGTGACAATGTGATGTATAAATACCGCATAGTTTAGTTTCACGCCTAATTTCCTTCCACACGCCCTTATTATCTAAATCAGGTGAGGGTTTGTAGATATGAGCTCTAGGCGTTGACAAAAGTAACAGATCGAGGCTGGGTGCTGATCCTGAATCAGCACTCAGGAACTCGGTACAGCTACTAATGGAATGCAGGGTAGATTCATCAATCTTATGCCACTGCTTGGGCACGCCTAGTTCGGTGGCACACCAGTGTTCTTCTGTAGCCCTGCGGGGACCTGGGTTCGATTCTCAGTGGGGCCTTCCAGGGCTGGGATGGGCTGTATATGAGGGAGGGGAGGGTGGTCATCCAACTCCTTGTGTGGAGTTTACTCCTGGTACTCCAGTTTCCTCTCACATTCCTCAAAGACATGCATTAGGTTAATTGATGTTTCTAAAGTGCCCTTAGTGTGTGAGGGTGTGTATGAGTGTGTAAGAGGTTCCTGTCTTGTGCCCTATGCCACCGACTAGTCCCCGGCTTTCCCAACGACCTAAACAGGATTGTGCAGAAAAGAAAACACACAGTACTATGCAAAAGTTTTAGGCAGGTTTGGAAAAAAAGGCTGCAAAGTGAGAATGCTATAGAAGTATAATAGAAGTGTTAATATTTTATTTTTGTCAATGAACAAAATGCAAAGTGAATGAACATCACATGATTTTGAAATCGAAATCAAATCAACATTTGGTGTGACCACTTAGGTACACTCTCACAAGGTCAGGGATTTTGTAGGATTATAGTCAGGTGTATCATTAACCACTTACACCAAACAGGTGATAATGATCATCATTTTGATATGTAGGTTGAAACCCAGTCATTAACTGAAGCAGAAACAGCTTAAAACTGGGTGAGGAACAGCCAAACTCTGCTACAAAGGTGAGGTTGAGGTTGTGGTTTTGTGTCACCGGTCTAACACCATGATGATCTGTGGCTAGTTATCCAAGATATCTGGAACAACCTGCTAAGTTCCTTCAAGAAGTGTGCAAGTGTATCTAGAAGAAATGATGCTGTTTTGAAGGCATCGACGACCACGATCCTCTTTTTGACTGATCTTTATTCCAGTCTTTGGGAGCTTTCACATATCTTAGACTTTTAACCCTGTTCCCCTTCTGAAAAAGTGGTTGATCAAGCTTCTTTGGCGTGTAGAAGGGTCAACCTGGCATTCCGATGAAGCTTCCAGATTGCTCAAGTTTAAGGGGAAGTTAAAACTAGATACTTGCAAGTATAGCATAAAATTTGGGGCTCCTTAGATTTCTTGTATTTTCTGGTTGTAGTCTTATAAAGAGACTCAGAAATAATTATATATGATCATTATACCATTGCTAAAACAATGGTATATCTAATCTAAAGGTGGCCAAAGACTTTTGTACAGTACTGCACAGAGATTGTACAGAGATCATTTTATTTATTTAATACTTCCCTGTTTTATCCCCACTTTTCCTGGTATGGTTTGGAGTTCCCGGGACTCCCTGGGTACAGGCACAACTAAGGAATATGGGACTGTGGTGGCAAAGTGGCCGAAGTGGCTGTGGACCTGAAACTGTGGACCTGAAAGTCCAGGGTTCAATTCCCATCTCTGCCAAGCTGCCACTGTTGGGTCCTTGAGCAAAAACTCTTAACTCAATATTGCTCTGGTTAAAGGGCATCTAGTAAATGTGCAGTAAATGCTTTGGTTAACTTTCTACATGAGACGTCACACAACATTTGCAGGCAATGAACTCAACGTATGATGGTTCTGTGAATCACGTTCATCTTCCGATTCGGTTACTTTGTAGGTGCACAAGCACTGACTGTGGCTCATCTCTTGCTTTGCACTGACTATTAGCCACCCTCTACCTCTTCTATAAAAATAAAGGAACCACAAGAAAACTAGACCATCACCACCACCTCTGGCATGCTGCTTGTGAAAATAACCCAACGCTGACATGGTATGAGTGTATCAGGTGCACTCCAGGTTTTTGTTTATACACAGTGGACACATACCGGCCATTAATCAGCCTGTGTGACTGGTGCAGCTTGTACAAATACATTCCATGCACAATTGGTGCCGATCCTCTAATCGTTCATCAATGTCAGTTTCTGACCACTGGATCATGCTGGCGTGAATACTGTGTGACTGATCAGCTTGTTTATAATGCTCTAATAAAACAGTTGACTCTCCACCACATGAACCTCCACACTTCTCACACACAGCATGTGAAGGGTCTTCTGATATTCATTAGCTCTATGAAATTTGAGGTTGGAAGGATGATCCCTCTTAGACAGCTTCTGCAACGAAGTGTAAAATGCTTTCAGTATATTTACTGTGTGCAGCACTGACAAAACAAGACAACTTTATTTATGGTACTGTGCATAAGTATTAGGACACCTTTAGATTAGATTTACCAGTCTTGGCAATCATATACAATTATTTCTCCGTTTCCTTATTAGAATATAACCAGAAAATACATGATTGGCTACAGTGGTAAGTATTTAGTGGAAAGTCCTCTTATACTTAAGCAATAGCAGCAGTTGCCAAGTTGACCCTTCTACCATCTGAAGAAGCTTGATCAGGAATGGTGTTTTTGGAAGAGTAGCAGTCAAGAAACAACTTTTTTTGGGAATGCGAACAGGATGAAAAGGCTAAGCTATGCTAAAGCTCACAAAGTTTGGATTGAAGATCAATGGAAAAAAAGATTATGGAGAGACGAATCCAGGGGTTATTCTAGGATCAGAGTTTAAAGGTTGCTGAGCACGCCATTGATTACATTTTCATGTAATTTTGGACTGTCATTCCCACACTTGTGAAGGAAGAACATGTGAAATTTTGGGTAGGAGAAACACTAAAAAGAAATAGTTCCTTCAACGGTGACCCTCTGAGGCACAAAGCCATCACTTTGATAATACCATCTCCTGCATTTTTTATGTTAAAATATTATGTTTAAACCATATACTTTCTATGGTGTTAACATTTTTTTCAGCTTAGCTGAGACAAAATGGATTTAAAAAAGGACTTTTTACTCATTTTAGGGGTCTTCGGACCCCTGAAATGGGGCTAGACACACACATGGATGAATTCAACTCTAAAATATTTGGGTCGAATTGTCGATAAAAATATGTTATATATGGTCATTATATTATTGCTAAAACAACAAATGTAATGGTGACCTAAGACTTTTGCACAGTACTGTATATGGCACATTTCAAAGACATCAAGTGTCTGCACAATGACACTTTTTTTTGTGTAAATAGAGTTAATACTATACTTTAAGTGAAGAAATGTATGATTGTCCTCCACCTAATTGAAGCATATTGGTTGTTTTTGGAGAGTCTAAATAGCATCTGCTTATTGTTTTAGAAACTCTTTCTAAAACGTTCCTTCCTATGAAATTGCTTCGGCTCCACCCAAGCTGTTCTTCTATCACTTCCATCCATTCCATCCAGCACACTGTTACCCAGACCAGTTACTCTCTCCCTCCTCTGGGTGACTAACGATGCCATGCCACCAAAACTGTCCCGCCAAGGACTCAGGATCCTTCAGTGGCTCTATTTGCACATTTTTGTTATTCTGTTCAATATTTTTCTTTATTTTCACGACTGTTTTTTTTTTCATAATTATTTCTAATAATTATTATTCACTATTTTCTCTAAAATATTAGCCTACATATTATTTATTGATTTTAATTATTATTTTTAAAATGTTCTGTCTGTTAATATTTATTTCGCCTCTGTTTATTTAAACTATTACTATAAACTTATTACTTAGATAACATCCGTAATTACATGTAATTCTTACACATAACGTCTAGGCCGCCCAAGAGGTTAGGTTCCTTTTTGAGTCTTGGTCCTCCCAAGGTTTGCTCCTTATAATGTTTAGGGAGTTTTCCCTTGCCACTGTCATGCTAGGCTTGCTCAAATTGGGATTTGATATTAAAAGATAATCTATAACTGCTTTAAGACAATGGTCCATTGTAAAAAGTGCCATAGAAATAACTCTGACTTTGATTTTGTCCAAAGCGTGCACAGCATCTGAGGCTAAAATCAGTTTTGTGTTGCTATTTCATCCATGCATGACAGCCCAGTGGAGTAACTCAAGTTAAGGTTCGCTCTACTAACGTCACTACGCAGTGTGTCACTTGGGATCCACACACACACACACACCTTTGAGACATTCCATTGCACAGCTGCACCTTAAGAGAAAGAACAGACAGGTGTCATTTTGGATTTATTCCTAAGGTGTTGCCATTGGTGACTTATATACTCGATAGCAACACAAAACACGGATCAAAACAAAAGCTATTTGTGACAAAGCTAATACAGTCGATTTGTCACTGTACAAAAGCAAAATAATAACACATCAGCCTTCAGATCCCTACAGCATATACCTAAGAAGCAATAAGCAATGGATACAAGTGGAACCGAACAGCCTTTGCATAAAACGCAGCTTCTGTTGCATAACACATAGCTAGCCTTGCTGTGGAATGCTACATTAACAAACCTTATAAGGAATTCTCTGGCTGGAGAAGATGAGCTCATGAGCCAGGCTAAGAGTCCAACACTTTCACACCCACAATGTTTTGAAAGTTTGTTTTTAGTAACTATGACCATAGCAGTTTGACTGCATTAAATCGGGATTCATTACAACATTGTACTCATTGTGTTGATAATTGTCCTTGAGCCATTCATATCTTAAGCTGTGACCTATTTGAACTAATAGTTACCTGTCCGGTATGTCAGGTACATTCCATGTGCTTGCAGTCTGAATACAAAGCATCTAAAGCATCCAGTGTTACCCCTGCTGACCAGGAGCACCCCGTGAGCATTGTTTATTGGAGATGCACCATGCACCGACTCAGTCTTCAGGCAGTCATTACATTTCCCATCAAATATACAGTACTGTGCAAAAGTTTTAGGCCACCACTAAATCAGATATAAAATGTTTAAGCAATGATATAAAGACCATATATAATTATTTCTCAATCTCTTTAGTAGAATAGAACCAGAAAATACAGAACATTTGTATGCAGTATTAAACAATTCAAAAATATCAGGAAAAAACAAGCATCTTGACATTTCTTGAACCAAGTTGACCCTTCTACAATCTGAAGAAGTTTGATCAGGAATGGTATTTCTGGAAGGGTAGCAGCCAAGAAACCACGTTTTAGGAACCATAACAGGGTGAAAAAATATATATGCTAAAGCTCAAAAAGTCTGGAATGAGGATCAGTAGAAAAGAGGATTATGGAGTGAACTTTTTGGGTCCAATCACCAACAATATGTTATATATGGTTCTTATACCATTGCTAAAATAACAAATCTAATGGTGGCCTAAGACTTTTGCACAGTACTGTATATGGCACATTTTTTTGCAAAATAAAAAAAACATCCAGTTAATGAATATTTTTTGTGTGTTAATTGAGATAATAAGACATTTTAAATTAAGAAATATACGTCTCTATATACTCGACAAACTCTAGATCAAATGTTCCTTCATATGAACAAACAAATCTAACAAATATAATAGGGGCATAATACTTTTGCACAGTACTATACATAGAAAGTTATGTCTGAAATCGTCATCTTTTTGGGCCAAGAAAATGTGTTACAGGTGAGCCAGCCAGGAGTCTCAAAGTTACACAATAAAAAATAAAACCATAGGTGACCACTAACGAATTTCTTGTCATTTGAACTTTTCTTAAACGTAATACAGTGCTTATCATTACAAAGAATGAAGATCAGTGGAAAAGAGGATTATGGAGTGACGAATCCAAGTTTGAGAATTTTTGGGTCCAACTGTCAATGTCTTATGTATGGTCATTATTTATACCATTGCTATATCAACAAGTCTAATGGTGATTAGATTATAATGGGGGCTTAATACTTCTGCACAGTACTATACATATAAATCTATGCCTGAAATCTTCACCTTTTTGGCCCAAGAAAATGGCCAGCTAGGAGACTCAACCATAGATAACCACTAGTGAAATTTGACTTTTTCTCAAATGTAATATAGCGTTTAATTATTGCAAATAATAACCAGCATAACAATCAGTGAGCCATGGACTTTTAGCCAGAGTCCCCTGACCTAAATCCTCAGTTTTTGGCTATAAGAGGCAAGCCTGGAATACAGTTCATCTTGCATCCAACTCTTTTTGTTCCATCAGCCTCCATCAGTTCCATTTCCACTGCTCCAAAGTCCACTGATAGTGCTTTACACCACTCCAGCTGAAGCACTCCTTTGTGTTTGTATGCAGCTCTTGTGCTGTGGATTTGCAAATCCAGAATGCACCCCATGAAATTGCTTGGTTTTGTCAGTCTTCAAGCAATTGGTGCGTCTAATAAAACCAGGAGTAACAAAAGGTTGTTTATTCAGGCAGGGTTTACATCAAAAGAGCCAGTGGTGAGCCCTTTAACCCACAACTACTTGGATTGTACAAGTTGTAGGTCATTCTGGACGAGAACATCTTCAAAATAGTGTGAATGTAACTTAGGGAAACCCAACATAAAGTGTCGATACATTGATAAGACATCTTGAAATAATGCACCATGAACAAAGTGGAGGTGATCAAGAGCAAAGTCCGAGACATCAGTCCAAACTCTCCTATTGATGTCCATGTGGGTTGAGATGTTGAGACAAACGCCAGAACGTATGACTGACACACTTTTCAGCCCGCTCGGTGAGGGCTAGTCCAGCTTGCATTGCCAAATGGAGCTCTCACACCTCAGTGGCATGCATTCAGACAGTTTACCTCTTTCAAAAGATAGGCTAGAACATTACGTAAAGTATGACAGCTATGCACCCTGCATTGCAACAGCTGCTCTTTCTCACGTTAGCTTGAATGGTAACGTGGCAACATGTAAACCTTACAAACTCAACACAGCCTTCCCTAAGCGAGCAAGGTGGAGTTACAGATCAGCTGGGCCTTCACATGGGTGGTGCAGCTCATCTTTATATCCTGCATTCAGGCAGGCTGGACTGCTGTTCAGAGGACTTTTGGAGAAACAAAACACTTAGGAGTCGGATGGAAAGAAAGAATAGCCGCTGAACGCTGAAAGCTTTGTAAGTACCTTCTGATATTGGTGTTTCTGTTTTTGATGCAGCAAGTTTGCAGAGTTTAAGCTGCATGGCATTATAGCATTGCTTTGTAAATAGAAAAACAATCTTAATTAATTTCCAGTTAATGCATGAATTGTGCAGAGCCAATTTCCTGTTCCATACAGAATAATGATCTAACTTTTTCTATCATCTGTCTCTTTTCAGTGTACGTCTTGCCCGAAAGATAAAGTTTGCGTACGACAGAATAGACATTGCAAAGTAAGTCCTACACAGCCATTCTATCATAATGTTGACCCTGCAGCACTTTTCATTTGGCTCTGGCATGTCATCGGGATATTATGTAGCTCAAATTGAGCACGATAAATACGAGGAAACACTAAAGCGTGCACATTCCCCTCAGGCTAATAGATTAGATTGTTTACCTGTTATTACAAACATCACAGAAGGTGCACAAGGCCCAAAAATCAGTATCAAAAAACAAAGTATGGCCGTATCTCAAGAGTTACATTAACTTTTTTATTGAAGGACAGCATGGGACAGGAGATTATTATTCTTTTGAAAAAATGTGTGTGTGTAGGTCTGCTCTGTTGGGATGTTAAAAGTAAAAAGCCCAGTTTTATGCTTTCTTTTAGTTCAAAAGAGCCAAAATGAAATAATGGGGCTATAAAAGGAATCAAAGAGAAAAGGAAAAAGCCATAATTTAGGTTCATTTCTGCCAAAAATTAAATACATTTGCAAGGAATCACTTTATTCTTTTGGCCACAGCTTTTATTAGATACTCGTACGGGGGGCACCAAGGAAGCACTGTTATATAGTTATGGGTTGATATTTATAAATATTGAATTAAGAAATATATTTCAAAACTTTAAAATACTATCTTTACTTCTTGTTTCTTTTCAGAGCCATGTCTGTGGACTTTGCCATGCGTATGTGTCTTCACCAGCGCCCTCCAGTGGACCAGCTTCTGGGGATGTCCTCAATTAAATCCTACTACACTCTGTCCAGACCTGGTACATCTTCATTCCAGCCTCACTGGGCTAGAGCTTCTAGATCGAGTCAGTCCCCTGTCTCTCCTGCCTCTCCTGTCTCTCCTGTGAGCAAATTCAACTATCCTGGCTTAGACGGGACACTCAGGAAGAAGAAAAAGAAGCGCGTGGTGTTCGCGGACGCTAAAGGACTGGCCCTGACTGCAGTCCGCTTCTTTACAGTGGATCCTCCCGGGTCTGATTCAGACGACCTGCCTCCGGCTGATGAGAAACCTGATGAAGAGCAGGTCCAAAGCAGAACGCTGCAGTTCCAACTGGGCTTCCCTCAACCTTCTGCCGATTACCCATCGTTCCTTAAAAGCCTGGCTGAGTCCATGGTAAAGCTGGAGAGCTGCAGGTTGATGGGTCGCCTGCTGATCGGAAAAGTGAGGGTCTGCAACATGAGCGCAGAGAAGGCGGTCCACGTTCGCATCACGTTTAACTCGTGGAAGAACCACCAGGACATTCCGTGTGCCGCCGTCCATCAGAACAGCGACGGCTCCGACACAGAACTGTTCATCTTCAGCGTTTCCTTCCCCTTCAAGATGAACCCCCAGGACCGTGTGGAGTTCAGCGTGTCCTGCCGTTCGGGATCTGATGACGTCCTTCTGTGGGACGACAATGGTGGACTGAACTACCGAATTCTGGTCAAGGATGTGGACCAACAAGAAGAGGTCGAGGATAGATCGTCCGTTGCCGATCCACGCTACCATTCATGGCCCAAAAGAAAATCTCTGCTCTATTCAACAATAACAAGTCGTTCCATGGAGAACATTTACAAGAGCTTGAGTCGAAAAGAGAACGTCATTCCATCAAGTAGCATCCATTCTCAGATCCTAACCCTTAAGAAAGCAAGTGGATCCAGTTAGGATGAGTGTGTAATGTCTTTGAGTCCTGTATATTATCAGTATTAGCATTTCAATGAATAGCATCCAGTCTATTGAGCATGAAAGTTAATGAAATCTTCTCTACTCTAGGGGGCAGTGTATCGTAAATGAGCTTGTGTTTGGATCCAAACAAGTTAAATGTATATATGTACAAAGACCGCTGTACAGACAATGATTAACCAAAAGAAATATGTAAATATGAAATCTTTAATAACGTTAATAACAGAGTCAGTCAGTGTTGTAAGGGCTCACAATATTTACTGAAGGTAATTTATTGTGTTGTCATGTTAGGTAATTTTTCGGGAAGCTGTTGTTTTTGGGAAGGTGGTGGCGTGTGTGAGGTTTAGCACACGTCTTGGGGCTTTGCCAAAAAAAAAAAACTGAATGTGTTTCGAATCTGCACCTGTACCATCTGTGATCATAACGAACATCAGCACCTATTTACCAGGGTCAACCGATTTCAAGCTATGAAGGTCGTTTGCTTGTTTTGCAGTAAAATTATGAATGTTCTCTAACTTATTGTAAATATCTCTGTACTATATGTACATATTTGTACACAGCACAAATGCAAATGTTAACTCTAATAAATCAAAATATTCACATACAAACGTGGTCTTTGCTTTGGTTCAACCATTCTGTCCTTCAGCCAACTGTCAAACAACTGTCTGCTTTCTAAAGACCAGTACAAGAGTGGAAAGTATGATAAAGCGATGAAAGTAAACAATAATAAAGCACGATTTCAGCTTGTCTCACAAAATGACTAAGCTCATAGGAATTCTTTGGATAAAAATCGAATTTACTTGTAATTAAACCCTAAATGTACTTAAACAGCCACAATATATTTACTGCCCAATAATCTGTCCTCGGATTAATACAGTTTTCTGGTCCATGGGAAGGGATTCTGCTTTCGACAGAGAGAGCAGGAAAAGCACACGGATCTCTCCGCTGCATGCTAACAGCCACGTTATAAGGTGGATTCACAGGCTCTAAGCTCAGGAAGGCTCAGGAGGGCAGTAAGGAGACGTGACTATTCCTGCTCCACCACCTCGAGGAGGGAAATATCGGGTAAAGACGGCTCTTGGCTGATGACACTGCAGCTGGCACAGTGGCCCTGTCAGTGATAGACAGTATTAGAAACACAGCAGGTCAGCCAGATGAACTAGAGACTCAGTGAGAGAATATGAACCAGTTTGTATAGTTATATGTTAGAGAGAATATACAGGTAGTGAGAGTACTACTTACAATAGGACAGGCACATACTGTTGTACTGTCAGTAAAACATCTCAAATATGCAAAGTTCAAGTCCTGTTATTTTAACGCACGAGTTCCATGAGCAGTATTTATTTCTCCTATTTATTCCCTCTACATAAACCATCCATATGACCAGATTACATAGGTAACAGTGCCCCCTAGTGGAACAGCTCTGAAATTCCAAAACGCACTCGTTCGTTATGACCGGCAGATGCTTTAGTTCCTGTTATAATTATTATAATTGTTAATTCCTTCTTTAAGTGAATGGATGTTGATTGGAAGGTTATACAGCATGCCTGTACAGCAACTATGCCATTTCAGATAAAGAAAACATACTAATTACTACAAAAAACGAAAAACAATAAACATTTATTTTATAAATAATAAGTGCAGTAAATGAAATCTGTTTTGTAAGACCAGGCTTTGCTTTAAAACTGTATCAGGTTGGGATGGAAGTCTTTCTGTCTAACCTGTATTCCAAATTAGGTGCTTTACTTAAACTGAACTTCTTTAGCAAAAGAAGACAATGTAAAGTTAAACATGAAGTTTCGTTTTTATCATTTTTGCTGTGCTTTTTTCTACCAATCCACTAATACAAAAACAAAAACTATTTAATAAGGAAGCACTATTTAATATTTTAAAAATAAAACTACAAAAACAATTTCTTTCTTTTCTGTTTTTAAATCTACTTTAAAGACTGCATACAAAAAAGTACAACATGAATAAAGATATTACTATTATGATAACTTAAAAGTTGTTGTTATTAATGTCCTCCCTTCCTTATGAACTTTTTCTTTTTCCAGAACATTGTGTGCCATGTAAACACTTTCATTCATGCATGGGTGGTGTTTCATAACAATACTAGACATGTTTTAACCTGTCTGCACCTGAGGCCTGTTCAGAGTATAACACGCACTTACACAAAGGCAATGGATTTTGGCCTCGCATTACCTCATGTCTGTATGTCTGTTTTAGTCAGTCATTTAAGGAACAGGGA
This sequence comes from Ancistrus triradiatus, assembly GCA_025084515.1. Classification (NCBI taxonomy): domain Eukaryota; kingdom Metazoa; phylum Chordata; class Actinopteri; order Siluriformes; family Loricariidae; genus Ancistrus; species Ancistrus triradiatus. The sequence continues at coordinate 46,163 of JAJAGP010004597.1, forward strand.
TCTATCAAAGTCTGCTCTTCACAACATGTTTGTAGAAGTGTATCATGGCATGAACAAAGGAGATTTTTGAGGAGCTCTAAAGAGTTTGGACTCCACCAATCCACAGTCAGACAGATTGTCTACAAATGGAGGAAATTCAAGACCATTGTTACCCTCCCCAGGAGTGGTCGACCAACAAAGATCACTCCAAGAGCAAGGCGTGTAATACCTGGTGAGGTCACAAAGGACCCCAGGGTAACTTCTAAGCAACTGAAGGCCTCTCTCTCATTGGCTAATGTTAATGTTCATGAGTCCACCATCAGAAGAACACTGAACAACAATGGTGTGCATGGCAGGGTTACAAGGAGAAAACCACTGCTCTCCAAAAAGAACATTGCTGCTCGTCTGCAGTTTGCTAAAGATCACGTGGACGAGCCAGAAGGCTACTGGAAGAATGTTTTGTGGCCGGATGAGACCAAAA
>JAJAGP010004598.1:0-46615 GCA_025084515.1 Ancistrus triradiatus
GTATTTTTCGGACCATAAGGCGCACTTAAAATCCTTTAATTTTCTCAAAAATCGACAGTGCGCCTTAAAATGCGGTGCGTCTAATGTATGAATTAATTCTGGTTGTGCTTTCTGACCTAGAACCGATTGTAGATGGTACACGGCGCTCATAAATCTGTCAAAATGTTTTAGCACTGCCTTGGTAAGTTACGAAGCTTACGGCCACCGTATTCAGGAACATAGCAGAGTAATACCTATCTGTGCCTCAACATTACGGTATGTGCGTTCATTCATTCATTTTCGAAGCGGATTTCAAACACAGCGCTATCAGTCACGCAGTACAACATGGACATAGAGCAGCTGCGAGAGAATTCAACATTAACGAGTCAATGATACGGAAGTGGCGGAAGCAAGAAGACGCCCTGAGCCAGGTAAAGACCAAACTGAGCTTCCGACGGAACTTAAGAGTTTTGTTTCATTTCATGCGTCTTATAACCCGGTGCGCTTTATAGCCCAGAAAATACGGTATATAGAAGGATGTGGCAGAAAGTGTGAAAAGCCCCATCCTTTGGTGAGATTATTAGTCGGTTGCAACGTAGAAATCCGATTATTACCTGAGTGATACCTGAAGTGTTCCCATCATCTGATTACTCATGAGCATGTAAATCTGTTGATCAGATTACTGACAAACTCTGATTTTACCACATTATTTAGTGCATGTAAACGCACTCACTGTCTACAGCTATGGCTGAGAAAATGCTCACTAACAACAGAGGAAGAATAATTAAAATGCTACACACTGCACAGGAAATAATAGCTTCAGGAAGCATAGTCAAATGGAATGGAGCAGAAGATAGCTCGAAGTGGTGCTTAGCTTTGATTGTTATGGTGAAGAGAACTTTGCAGACGATTCCTTTTATAATGCAATAGACATTAATTTATGTTATATTACTGATTGAAAGAGTAAATAGGTTGTAATAGTAAAAAGGGAAAAGTTCTAACAGCCCACAGGAAAGCTGTGATTAGGACGAATAAAGCTACACTATTAACCTCTCGTTGATGGAGTATGGTATGCTAGTCGTAAGTAATTATCTGAGTTATGTGAGTAAAGCATTTGAGTACTTGTCTGCACTGACTCGGTGTGTTGATTTGTGGTGTGTGCACATTGAACGTACAACATATTCTCCATGTAAAGTACTGTGCAAAAGTCTTAGGCCACCATTGGATTAGTCCATTGGAAGACTGGGTCCAAAAATTTCTTGGATTCTTCTTTTTAAACCTTGTGAGCTTTACCATAGCTTTTTCAAGCTGTTCCCCTTCCAAAAAGACCATTTCTGATCAAGTTTCTTTGGAAGGGGTCAACTTGGTACCCCAATGAAGCTGCCAGATGCTGCCATTGCTCAAGTGTAAGAGGAGGTCATGCTAAATACTTGCCCCTGTAGCTTCTAAAAGCTGTTTTTTTCTGAATTTTTTTCAGTTTTTTAATCCTGCATACAAATTTTCTGTGTTTTCTGGTTGTATTCTCATAAAGAGTATGAAAAATAATTATATATGGTCATTATACAATTGCTATAGCATTGTATATCTAATCTAATGTCGGCCTATGATTTTGCACAGTACTGTGTGTGTACATTTGTATGTACAAACATCACAGAAAGTATTTTGTTGGTTATTGAGGTTGTTTATGTGGAAGATTGTTCGATCCAGATCCAAGCAGTGCTATTCTGTTGAATTAAAATGAAAGCATGACTGCATTTTTGCAACTGCATGGCACTGGGTGCAAACGTGCAAGTGTGAAAACATCTTAACACATCATCCTGTGATCTCCACTCCTCAAATTGTGTCCTGTAACTATAATATAAAAAAAAAACACAATTTCAGCATACACTACCTCCTCTATTAAAATCTAATTACTGTTAAACATGTATTTACAGCCAAAGGCTAACAGAGTCAGAACGATAAAGTTAATTAGAGGATGCAGAGAGCACATTGCCATTTTGTAGATAACACGCTTTTAGGGACCTGAAACCACTACTGATATCCGTTGCGAAGGGAAACGTTTAACTGAATTATAACTCATTTTTAAAGTTAAACATCAAAAAGGCTAAATTTTGGTCAAGTAGGTCACCTTCTAACCATTCCCCAGCATAAAGACACTCGCTGATTACACAGTATGAATTCAGGAGATTGTATTAGAACAGGTTTATGGTATCTGCAAGTAAAAAAAAAAATACATTCTACCAAATCTTTGTCGATAGCTTAAATATTTTAGGCTTCCCAGCTTCAGAAGGACAACACCACAATTACGTACTGCAGCTAAAGATTTGAATACATACAGTGGGGGAAAAAAGTATTTAGTCAGCCACTGATTGTGCAAGTTCTCCTACTTAGAAAGATGAGAGAGGTCTGTAATTCTTATCATAGGTACAGTTCAACTATGAGAGACAAAATGTGAAAAAAGTCCAGGAAATCACATTGTAGGATTTTTAAAGAATTTAATGGTAAATTATGGTGGAAAATAAGTATTTGGTCAATAACAAAAGTTCAACATAACCTTTGTTGGCAATGACAGAAGTCAAACGTCTTCACCAGGTTGGCACACACTGTAGCTGGTATTTTGACCCATTCCTCAATGCAGATCTCCTCTAGAGCAGTGATGTTTTGGGGCTGTCGCTGAACAACACGGACTTTCAACTCTCTCCACAAATTTTCCATGGGGTTGAGGTCTGGAGACTGGCTAGGTCACTCCAGGACCTTGAAATGCTTTTTACAGAGCCACTCCTTCGTTGCCCGAGTGGTGTGTTTGAGATCAGTGTCATGCTGGAAGACCCAGCCACATTCCATCTTCAATGCTCTCACTGATGGAAGGAGGTTTTGGCTTAAAATCTCACGATACATGGATCCGTTCATTCTTCCCTTAACACGGATCAGTCGTCCTGCCCCCTCTGCAGAAGAACAGCCCCAAAACATGAGGTTTCCACCCCCATGCTTCACAGCTTCTCAGCATTCTTCTTATTCCAAACATGACGAGTTGAGTTTTTACCAAAAACTTCTATTTTGGTTTCATCTGACCACATGAATATTCTCCCCAATCCTCTTAGGGATCATCCATATTGATCTCGGCCAAACTTTCAGACCGGGGCCCTGGACATGTACTGGCTTAAGCAGGGGGACACGCCTGGCACTGCAGGATCTGAGTCCCTCGCGGTGTAGTGTGTTACTGATGGTAGCCTTTGTTACTTTGGTCCCAGCTCTCTGCAGGTCATTCATCAGGTCCCTCCGTGTAGTTCACCGTTCCCATGATCATCCACGGGATGAGATTTTGCGTGGAGCCCCAGATCGAGGGAGATTATCAATGGTCTTGTATGTCTTCCATTTTCTTACAATTGCTCCCACAGTTGATTTATTCACACCAACCTGCTTTGGAGTCTGACTGCTTGAGGCTGTGGACAGGTGTCTTTTAAACAGATAACGAGGTCAAACAGGTGCCATTAATACAGGAGGACAGAAGAGCTTCTTAAAGACGTTGTTACAGGTCTGTGAGAGCCAGAAATCTTGCTTGTTTGTGGGTGACCAAATACTTATTTTCCACTATGATTTACAATTAAATTCTTTAAAAATCCTACAATGTGATTGCCTGGATTTTTTTCATCTCATTTTGTCTCTAATAGTTGAATATCTCTCATCTTTTTATGTAGGAGAACGTACACAATCAGTGGCTGACTAAATACTTTTTTGCCTCACTGTATGTCGGTGGAGTAACACCATATCAAGTGTTTTCATTTAGACCTATATATATGAAACAGACATTCTCTTAAATGGAACAAAGATTTGGTGAAGCATTCTCTCATGCCTGATTCATTCTAAGACCTTTTGTCAGAGTTTCTTTTATGTAATGCTTGATCTATCAAAGCAAGGAGAAGATTATGAACAACAGTGAACTGTGAAATGACAAAACAGAGGCCAGTGCTCGCCCTAATCCAAACAATTGCGATTTCAGCATCTGTAAAGCCAACCCATTCATCTTAGTTAGCAAGTGACAGCTTAAGAGATTTGTTATTTTGCTGGTTGTTTTGCAGAGCTACAGATTCTAACTGTTTAGTGCCATGCTGTAGTAGAAAATCCATCAGAAATTAAACAGAGCCAGTCCAGGTTATGATTAAATTTACACAGGCAAGTTCAAAACAAAGTGACCCCCTGGGCAAAGCACTTCATAAAGTGACTTCCTTAAGTTTAATGAGTTAGGTCTTTAAATGCACCCTCAAAGATATGGCATGTCCAAGTGACAGATGGGAGACCAAGAAGAGGACCTCCTGTTATACCATTTATCAAAGAGGAGCTCATTGCAAATTAATAATTTTCCTCCATATATAAGAAGGTGGGGATTACAAAATTCAACTGAAGATTTATGCTACTTCTGTCAGCCAATATGTGTACGTGTCCTTTCACACTGATGGCCTTCTTGTCCTTGTGTAGTCTCATTAGTCACATTTGTGTATGCTGTACTCATCATTACAGATAAGTTAACTGGGTTCTGACCCTTTCCTGAAAACTTGATTTTACAGTGTGTCTGTTTACAATTGTGTCTTTACTAATGTACCAGTAGTTTTTCCTGGCTCAATTAAGGGCTCTCTAAGAGTGGCTGGAATCAAGAGTACAGAGTGGTAAAAATGGTAAATTACACTGTCTAATAGAAGTTACTCACTGTTAGCACTATGTCAGCATGTTGTATACAGTAATCCTAGATGTTAGTACTTCTGCATTAAATCTTCTAAATGTCTACAGTAAAAACTGCAGACATTTAGTGGTAGCAATTTTCAAGTAACTTATTGCAATATATGCAGATGTTTGTGAGGGTTTTACAACCCAGATACAGAGTGCAGAGGAGCAAATCAGTCTGTTGGGGAGGAAAACCTCCCCTATTTATGTTTGGACAAGATGGCCTGCTGAAGTTCAAACTGAGCATCAGAATGGGTATAAAGGTGATTTAAGTGACTTTGGACGTGACATGGTTGTTGGAGCTGGACGAATTCAGAAACTGCTGATCTACTGGGATTTTCACTCACAGCCAAAGCTAGTGTTTATACAGAGAATGGTCTGAAAAATAGAAAGTATCCATTGATTTCAGAGGAAAATGGCCAGACTGGTTTGAGCTTATAGAAAGGCAACAGAAACTCAGTTAATCGCTCGTTACAACCAAGGTATGCAGAAGAGCATCTCTGAATGCACAACATGTCAAACTTTGAGGCAGATGACCACACCTGGTGTCACTCCTGTCAGCAAAGAACAGGCAACTAAAGCTACAATTTGCAAGGCTCACCAAAATTGAACAACAGAAGATTGGAAAAACATTGTCTGGTCTGATGAGTTTCGATTTCTGGTGTGACATTTGAATGGTAGGGTCTGGATTTACAGTACAGTACCAATTGAGCTTTTAACACTGTTTGCTAATTGTCTACACTTCAGAAAATAATCTCTGGATCTCTCTTGCCCTGGATCTGTGGAGACAAAACAGATGAATAAGTAAATTGCTCTACATACAGGCAAATCATTTTCACACTTACACGCCTCATTCTAACTAACAACTTACATGAATTTATTCTCAAATGAAATATAGCTTCCATTTTCCATAACTCTTTCAAAATGGGAAACATTTACATCATTTAGCAGACACCCTTATCCAGAGCAACTCACAGTTGATACTTTCTTACAATCCAAGCAATTGTGGGTTAAGGGCTTTACTCAGCTTAGCAGAGGTTGGATTTGAACCCTGGACCTTCTAATCCATAGGCCAGTGTCTTAACCACTACGCCACCACATCAAAACTTTCATATACCAACCAGCAGACCTTCCAGCCACTTATTCTGGTATTTACCCCAAAATACACAACTTTATGTCTGGAGAAAAGCAAACACTACAGAACCTTATCATATCTGTGAAACATGGGGGTGGTATTATCATGGTTCGGGCCTGGTTTGCTGCATCAGGGCCAGGATGGCATACCATCTTTGATAGAACAATGAATTCTGAATTATAAGAGCAACTTCTAAAGGAAAACATGGGTCATGCAGCAAGACAACAACACTAAGAAAGCAAGTTTTTCTAGCAACGGGTGGTTAAAGAAGAATAAAGTCTATTATAAGCCAAGTGAAAGTGCTGTCATTAATCCAAGAGAAATACTGTGGAAGTCAAGTGAGTAAACCCACCAACATCCCAGAGCTGAAACTGCTCTGTACAGAGGAATGGGCCAAAGTTTATCCAAGCCGTTGTTCACATCTGATCAACAGCTACTAGAAACCTCTAGTTGTAGCTGTGCTACACAAGGAAGTCACATACTTTTGCCACTCTCAAATGTAATACTGTATACTTTTCCTCAATAAATAAATGGCCATGTGTAATATTTCTATTTAAATTTTGTGTAATTGGGTTCTTTTTATCTTCATTTTGGTCTTCTGGTGAATTTTTAGGTTATATTTACAGAAATATAAAAAAATGTAAAGTTCTGAAAACTTTCAAGCACCTCTGTATATTTGATAACAGTAACGTTCATTTACTTTTAACACCTGTAATATATAAGATGAATAAATGAGGTGCTTAAAGAACTTCTCTGTCAAAGCACCAGCAGCATCTCCAGTTTTCTCCAGAGGGTGGCGGAGATACGCTTCGCGGTCTAAAATGGCGCCCACATGAACTACATTGCCCAGAGGCCATGGCCTGGGTGCACGTGCGAGATAACGAGCAGCACTTAGTTTTAAAAAGCTGCAGGTGGCTGAGGCGTTATTTAAACTGACTAGAAGGCGGCGCAGTAGCGTTATGTTTGTGAAGCTGCCGATAAACTGTATGGTTTAGTATCGTGTGAGTGTTTGTGAAACTAAATGTAAGAAAGACAGTTACTAAAGTGAGAAAGAGGAAAGAAAGCAGAAGGCAGAGTCTAGAAGATGGAGACATTGAAAAGGAAAGTCCAAAAGGCAGAGTTTGAAGGACCAAAGTAGGTGAGCAGATTGAAGGAGATATCAGAGAAAGGTAAGTTTACAACAGTTAAAGTATGAGACTATAAGAGGTTGTAGAGGGAGGGAACAGTGCTTGAAGCCAGAACCAAAGAATGAGTTGAAGAGTCTTATTAAAATTTTTTTAAAGTTTTGAAATTAAGTGACCTGGGCTAATGTCTTCATTAAGAGCTGAAGTGAATAAGTACTTCACTGGAGTGTATTCTGAGGGATAGGCAGGGATGATCATCTGAGCCTGAGTTTGTTCAGTATAACTGCTATTTTGTATTGCTGGTGCCATGAATGCTTCTTGAAACTTCACATACATGCATAACCATACTTGAGATGTTATGTTATATTATTGCTGGTTGGTATGACCAAAAATTTGTATCATGGTATTTTTAAAGATTTTGATGGTTTCATGGTATATAATAGATTTTTTTGGGTGGGTTGTAATGTTCACAAGAACTGAAGTTAATAAAAAGATCTAATGCAACAGTAGTTTTAGTTTTCCATATTTTTAATTTTTTTTGGTCAATCATAAATGTAGATACAGACCGAATAACTATCAGGGAATCTTTATAGGTATATGCAGGTGTGTGTGTGTATAGACATGTACATCGATCACCTGTGCATATCAGTAACTTTTGAAGTAGATGATTCCAACACAGAGTTGAGTTTAGAACTGTCGACAGATGAGGATACCAATGGTAAATCCGAAGCAGAGCAGTGCAGCCCTCCCAGAAAAACGTTTGGAAGCAGAGAACAACACCTGCACCAGGCATGAAGGCAAAGGATGGGACAGTGTGGGAGACGGTAGGTGCTGGACACCTTCAGCAGAACCCATTCAACACCGATGTTATGTTCTGTGAGAGAGCAGGACCTACAGAGCATGCCAAGGTAATGTAATTGTGAGTCTTTTCTTGTGTATATAATACTTAATTTATAAATTTCTAATTGTTTTTCCAGTGTGTAAATTGCTTTTGTAAGTTTTTATTCTGTGAGTATTTCAAATAAATCTCAATTCGTCACGTAATAATATTAAAGCAATGCCAAGTGCAGTAAAATAAGTTATGTAATTTTTCTTTTGTGCAGTGTAGGATAACTGTAGACTTCAGAGCTTTCTGTGTTCAACATAAATGCTCATGATCATCACTGACTGCACACAGTCCACAAAGCCTGCTGAACAAACACCAGCTAGAGCCTTTGTCAGTGAGCCGATGGCCTTTTATAACAGTTCTGTAGCCACGAGCAACAATTGGCCAATTGGTGCAATGGTTGAGTCTTGGTCCGAAAAGTATGCTACGTCTGCAATCAAGGAGACGATGTCCAGTGAGCGCTACCAAGAAATCATGCGGTATTTGTGGTTTGACAACGACTGACCGATTCGCTGCAGTTTTAGACATCTGGCAACGTTTTGTACGTAACTGTCATGTGTTGCATACCAGGACAACACATTACTGTCAATGAGCAGCTGTTTACCACCAAGGTCTGCTGCTCTTTCATGCGGTACATCTCAGCTAAGCTGGATAAATTCATAACGTTCTGGATTGATGCAGACTTTGGGATGAAGTACATGTGTAACGCCATTCCATATTTGGGAAAGGACCCCAGTCATCCCAAAGGGGAAAGACTGAGAATGTCTTCATAAAACGCATGGGGCCCTTTTTGGGCAAGGGCAGAACTGTCACCATGGACAACTCCTTCACATCTATGGCACTGGCTAAGAGACTCCTGAACCACAACACAACTCTGCTATCAGCAAAAGTAGATGGGACCTTTTCCCCCTCCAGCAAAAAACACCAAGGGCTGGGCAAAATTCTCCAAACAGGGTTGTAAATTGGGCAGTGCCACGCTGACGGTGTATGCTCCTGAGAAGAATAAGTTGGTCTGCATTCTTAGTACCATGCCGATGAGTGCAAACGGAAATCAAACACTAATGCAGATTACAACTCCATGAAGGTGTGTATATGCATAATGTTGTTGCACTGGCTACATGTATTTATAGTATACATGTCACACATCTGTTTTCCAAAATGTAACATTCACTTCTTTAAATTTTTGCAGTGTGGCGTCGACATAATGGACCAGATGGTGTGTGTGTACTGTCGCAAATGTGGAAAACCGTGCTAGATGCAAGCTACAATTACATGTGTGTATACGGTATTGTACTTATAATTTTGTAAAATTCCAATGTGTATTGCTTTTGAGATTTTTTTTTTATTATTTTTTTTTTTTGTGAATATTACTTGAAATAAATCTTGCTGCCAATTCCCGTCTATGTATCTTGTCAAAGCTTTGATTTTTGTGCCAGTTTGATTACAGTGCCAACTGTAAGCGCATAGTTTATGGATGAAAGCAGAGGTATTGTGGCTAAATTTTTCTTGCATGTAATGATATCAAAGCAAAGTTAAGTAAAATAAGTTAATTTGTGACAATTGTAGAAAGAAGAGGGATATAGAGGTTCTATTGTTTTCCATCATTTGAAAGTGAAACCGCATCTGTACACCATTTTGTAAAGGGTGAGAGAATTCTGAATCTCTCAACATCAACCATGAATCTGTTTCCCATAGACCTGCACTGCCAGGTTAGAATATAACATGCCTGTCTCTAGAGTTTGGGATGAGGGGTGTTTGTGTGGAGACTCGATAGGGCTCATTAGCGTAATAATGGGCCACCAAGTTGCTCACAGCAGGGGAGTGGGGAACTGGGAGCTTGTGCCAAAAAAACATATGCTTAGTAAAATTAGTGCTAGAGATATCACTTCACAAAACGCTATTTCAGTAATACACATTAATATTGACCTATGGCTATGTGAAGCCTGTGTCCAAAGCGCTGGGGTCTTCTCCAATCATTGAGCTGGACTGCCTTCATGATATACGTCCCACTGTCAGTTATTGCCACCTGCCTCTCCTCTCAGAGATCCCAGGATTCAAGGACTTCTCTCAAGCCTTGTGCAATCAAGTCAAGTTAAATTTATTTATACAGCGCTTTTTACAGCAGTGTTGTCTCAAAGCAGCTTCACTAATATATTGGCTCAAAGACCTATCTGAGCAAGCCTGAGGTGAGAGTGGCAAGGAAAAATTTCCCAACCTTATAGGGAAGAATCCTTGGGAGGACCAAGACTCGAATAGGGACCCAATCTCCTTGGGCAGCCTGGATGTTAAATATAAGAATTGAAGGGCTTGTGTAAAGAAAATACACTATGTAAAATTGGAATAGAATAATATATAGGCTAAGAGGAAGTAAAGCAAAAAATCGAGAATAAAAAACTATTTTGTGTGTGTGTGTGTATATAGAGTAAGGAATGAGTGAATAGGGACAGTTAGTCCAATAAGAGTCAGTGTAGGTTTTTTCCTTGATGGGAAAGATTTGTTGGAAATGTATGCTCAGTGAAACCAGAGGCGAGGAGGGACGTTATTACCCTCTGATGGGTACCGAGTAATGGTATGAGGACTGGAACAGAACTTCTCAAGTGTGGTCATCCAGTAAATATGACGTTTACAAACAGTGGCGGCGCAACTCCCAGTCATTGATGAAGTGCACCATGCTGAGGTAGGGCTCCCTTGAACTACTTGACCACAGGTCTATTGTAGTTGAAAAGTGGGTGACTGTACCTAGCTCAGTTTTCAGGTTGCTTTGGCGTTGTAGGTATAATGCTGGGATAGCAGCATGGGTGAAGTATTTGCTCCCCAGTACCACCTACATTGAATCCAGCACTTTAACCATTGCTTTAAATCGGTCTCTCTCAACTGTATGTAGTGGCACCATGTCCTTGCATACGTGAATTGTTATGTTAATGTCGTGCCATTGCTTGCTTTTCTTGTCCTACACCGTGCCTTTGGGAAACCGCTTCTTCAATTGATGTCTTAAACTTTTGGTTCACCAGTTCACTTGCTCTGCTTGTTGACGGCCTCGAATACCACGAGCGTTGTCGCATACATTCTTGGTACTCCAGCACGTGTTTTTGGTGGAGGTGGTGGAGTAAGTTGCTAGTATGACCACCAGTGGCAACAACAACGGCTCGGCACGCTTTGCAGTATATAGTCTTTTGCTCTGCTTCAGATTTTTTAAAACCTAAAAACTCCCACGGTGCAGACACAGCTCCTTTTTGTTCACTAGTTCTTCTGTCATGGCTCCTGTCTTACTTTTTGTTCTCCATTACTGGTTTCTGTTTTTGTAATCGTCCATGATGATGGTGCCTCTCCAAGCTGTTAACACACTGTTACTTTACCTGGCTAGATAACGAGCTGTACCCATTATGCCATTCGGCAGTGCTGTTCTATGTAGTGCTCATTAGCGCTTCTAGCAGCGAAAGATATTATATAATTTGAAGAGGAGCTGTTACTGCTATGCACCGGTATGGAGGTATATGAAAAATGCATACCATACAGGAAATTAATACCAGTGTATCGTACATACAATTACGTGTAATTGTACATATGTATGTGTAATATACATTAGACCTGTGTGTGTCTATCCCTTCTGAGACCTCCATATAAGCTGGAGTTGCCTCTAGAGCTCCCAAAGGTCAAAATCAGTATTGTTCCTCATCTGGATCCAAACTAGCTCCCATTTAGATAATTCTTCTTAAGCCTGAGACAGAAATAAGAAACAGTTTCATTTACTGGTCAGATTCAGCAGCATTTTTAGTAAATCACAAATACTCAGGGATGAAAGTAGAGTAGTTTTAAATTCTTGCTGGTACTACTACCACAACCTTAACTGTTTCATATTGTTCACCTCCCCTTCAGGCATCTCTTCTGCCTTTTCTTTTAATCGTTTGAATAATTGTTCTTTGCATTTGTGTTTTCTTCCCATTCTTCGAGAAAGGGCTAAATGACTTTAGGCTCATCTTTCAACGTGACTTATAAATAGTAGTACTTGTGAGTTGCAGGTTTTTGGGGCTTGTTTCTAAAGTGTATTTGCTTATTTGGCCTTGCTCCCGGATCCTCTGTCCAATATTCCGCTAAAGCTAGAAGAAAATATACCTCTTTATTCAAGTGGTCGCTCTGTCACACTGTAGTAGGTGGCCTCTTTAGGGTTTTGTTCTAACAATTTGATTCTTTTGGGTTTATTCCACAAACCTTGTTGCTTGCTCTTGTAGGATCTGTCAACCATGTCTGAGCTGCTTTGTTGTTTGAGTGCACCACTGCGTGCTTATAGTGTCTTTTTCTTGGTTTAGAAGTCACAGTCCACTTCCTAGTTGCTGAACTAGACCAGAATATCATCAGAACTTGATTACTACACATTTTTTGCAACAAACATCTGCCTGCCAAAACCCAACTGCACTGGAGATGTCAGTTGCTGCACATGAACAGCAACTGGGCTCCGTTCTACATGGATCAACACGGAGCACGGAAATAAGCAATTCAGAACAACTTGGCTATTAATAAGGAGATGACGTTGGATGTTTTCTTGCTGAAAGTCTGACCATGAACTGTTTCGAATGTGGCAGCTGCTCTCCCGTCTTGCCGATATGGCGTACCACCACTGAATCTTTTATGGGTATGCAGAACCGTATATAATATATGTATTAAGTATCTGATAAATAATAATCCTCATTCAAATACAGCTGCAATAAAGCAGCGTTAAGGCCATAGCCTAAAGTCAGCAAACCTAAGCTGCTGAGACACCATGTGGTCTACTTGAAGGAGAATGGATGTACAGAATAAAAGGCATGCACAAGTCTTTTTTTCGTGTATGTAATACAACAAACTGTCTGTCCTTCCCTGATTTGGAACTAATATTACAGATTGTGTCCATACAAGTTCCAAAAGCTCCATGCTGCTAAGCATGTCAGAAAGCATGTGGTCTGTCCTTCTGTGCGAAAGAAACGAATGAATTGACTGCTGCCTGACTGTCTAGTCCACAGCAGGAGCGACCAGAGCCAACAAAACTGAGACTGGGGATGAACAGTGTGATGGCAAAAACAGACTGAAGTCAGCCAGAGCCCTTAGAGAAGCAGACAAAGGCCATGTGTATGTCTGTCACCACAGGTCTGTGATTCATAGTGACCATGACAGATTGGAGTAAGTCTGTCTGGTGTCTGAGTGCTTCACAGCGGAGTCTGATCGCTTGCCGCGATGCAGCAATGACCGATCAATCCACCTCCTCCCATGCGTTATGTGCTGTTCCATCTGCCGCTGGTATTGTTAATCTAACAAATGAGGCACAAAAAACAACCTCTGTGTGTAGCATTGTAACATCACGTTCACTGATGGCTGAATCTAATTTACAATAGATTCCAAAAGTTTGGCAGGAATTTACCTGCTGTAAAGGGAATATTATGATGTTCAAGTGTAGCACGATTTACTGTGTGGGATGAAGGTCTTGAGGTGATTAATCAACTAAAATGGACTACCAAATTAGTTGGCAACTAATTTAATAGTCGACTAGTCAGTCAGTTGCAAAATTGAGGCATTTTCCCCTAGTGGTTTCAGACTTTTGGCTCCCATTGTTGCTTGTTGCTCCCCTAGATGTTTTACTAACCATGTATAAATTTACATTGTGGGTATTCTGTAATCATTGGTTAACTCTCTAGTGTTTCAGTTATTTTAAAAACAGAGTGGCATTGTCTGAGGAGAATATGATGCTGATTCTGAGGTTATGTCACTTTTGTTCTCTTGCAAACTGATAAAGGTAAACTTTTAATGCTCTCTACTTATTTCAGACAGGGTGGCACAATAGTTAACACAGTCGCTGCCAGAGGTCCATGGTTCTTTCCCAACCACAGACTTCACCTGTGTGGACTTTGCATGTCCTCCGTGTCTGAGGGTTTACTCAGGTTTCCTCCCATGTCCCAAAGACATTAGGTTGTTTGGTTGCTCTAAGTTGGCCAAGTATGTATGTATGCATATATGGGATTGCCTGAATGTGAAAGGTGGAAGGGTTGGGCGTCGGTCTAACAAACTGTCCCTGTAAAATCCATATCTGGTACAGAAACACCAAGAACACTTGGTTTACTGTCTTACCTAAAGGCTCTAATCAAACCACGCTCTGTAACTCGTACCCTCCGAGACACAAGCTTGGCTCGACTGGATCCTCCATGTGAGATTAAAGGAAGACAATCATCAAGACTGGTAACTGTGGTAGCTTAGTGGGTAAGGTACTGGGCTATGGACCAGAAGGTCCAGGGTTCAAATCCCACCGCTGCCAAGCTGCCACTGTTGGGTTCTTGAGCAAGACCCTTAACCCACAATTGCTTGGATTGTAAGACTGTACCAATTGTAAGTCGCTCTGGATAAGGGCGTCTGCTAAATGCTGTAAATGTAAATGTAAGACTCTCTGTCCTGGCACCCAGGTGGTGGAATGAACTTCCACTGGATGTCCGAATGGCTGAGTCTCTTGTTGTCTTCCAGCGGCGACTAAAGACTCACCTACTCACCCAGCACTTAAGTGAAAACTGAAGTGAATACAACTGCTTATTTATATATTTTTAAAAAAAAGCTTTGCTTGTGAGTTAAGTTGTTTTATCTACATCATATCCTAGCAAGCTGTAGTTGGATTGTGATCTTGAGCTATTGCTTACTTGTACTAACGAGGTTTTTTCTACTAGGAAGAATACAAATCACTTCTGTACGTTGCTCTGGATAAGGGCATCTGCTAAGTGCTGTAATTGTAAACACTTGCCCAATATGCCAAGTAGCATGGGAGGAACTAAAACTAAAAACCTACTTGAGATACAAAGGTTAATACTTAGAATACATAAGCCGTACAGCAACTTTATGCTTAAATTACATTAATTCAGTTGAATCAAATATTTAATCACATTAATCGTGCGATTATTAATTCTTTTCCTAATATGACCCACAAGAAATATCTCTTCTGTTAAAACAGCACTACACAGCCATACAAATGAGCAGTATAAACTTCAACAGATACATTTTATTTGAATAATTCAGTAGCACTCATTTCCTGTCTAATCTTGTCTGCTGCATCACAGCATTTCAATTCGATGTCTTTGTCAATTTTGTTCCCTACATGGTAACACGTATGTATGTATGTATGTATAATAGCTTTATAGCATGTAGAATGTAGGGAGTTGTGAAAAGTGCACCATGTCATTGATGGAGGAGAAATAATCAGCATACAATGCAAATTAATCATTTTATTAGATGTTTTTCTAAGGAACTGGATGTGCAAGCTATTATGAGAGACGTGACTGTGTTAGTGTGCTCTTTTGTTGCCACCCAGTATGAGCAAAGACTAGACTACATTAAAGATGTTAGACTACATTAATTTCTTTAAGTCTGTACTGTCATATGCATGTTTATTTGTATAA
Organism: Ancistrus triradiatus; assembly: GCA_025084515.1. Taxonomy (NCBI): domain Eukaryota; kingdom Metazoa; phylum Chordata; class Actinopteri; order Siluriformes; family Loricariidae; genus Ancistrus; species Ancistrus triradiatus. Next base: position 15,250 of record JAJAGP010004598.1, read on the forward strand.
GACAGAAAAAAAACAATCTTTCTACAGTCTAGCTACCGTATTTTCCGGGCTATAAAGGTTAAAAGGTGCGATATCAGTGATCGACTTCTAACGGATCTATTTTCATACATAAAGCGCACCGTGTTATAAGGCGCATGAAATGAAACAAACCTCTTAAGTTCCGTCGGAAGCTCAGTTTGGTCTTTACCTGGCTCAGGGCGTCGTCTTGCTTCCTCCACTGATTCGTTAATGTTGAATTCTCTCACAGCTGCTCTATGTCCATGTTGTACTGCGTGACCGATAGCGCTGAGTTTGAAATCCGCTTCGAAAATAAATGAATGAATGCACGTACCCTAATGTTGAAGCACATACCGTATTACTCCGCGATGCTGCGCACTACGGTGGCCGTAAGCTTCGTAACTTACCAAGGCCGTGCTAAAACATTTTGACAGATTTATGAGCGCTGTGTACCATCTACAATCGGTTCTAGGTCAGAAAGCACAACCAGAATTAATTCATACATTAGGCGCATCGCATTTTAAGGCGCACTGTCGATTTTTGAGAAAGTTAAAGGATTTTAAGTGCGCCTTATGGTCCGAAAAATACGGTAAATCTATTAGCCTTTACTTGTTATAAAAGTCTGCTATGTAGCTATTAATTATATAAGATATTGACATATAATGGTTTCATTCGGGCTATGAAGTGAGATTAGTTGACATGAACGACCAAGTAATGATGCTGAAGTTCATGTTATTTGCTCATAAATCACACTGACCGTACAGTTATGAATGCAGCTTTGAAGAGCCCCATTACCTTTAATGTGTTTGTGGGAAGGAGTGCGAGTGTGTAGTCATACACACGTTCACGAATGCTAATTCAGCTTTCCTAAAAGATGCTCTTTAAGGTAAAGAGCTTTGAAGTAGAAGATTGTTTATCGATCTTTGGCTAGCTGCATGAAACCTGATGGAAAATGACAAACAAACCAACGAAAGTAACAACACAGAGGCAGAAGCAAGAGTTTTTGGTTTGACACAAATGGAAACGTATTGATTAGAAGCGATCTTGATTGAACAGACAGAATCACTCCTTTGAGCCGAGTCTGTGAATATGAGATTATAAGAACGACAATCCCTCGTGGACCTGTTATATGGAATTAAATTTCAAATGATCAAAGTATGGCAATAAGTAACATAACTACAGTACATATTGGTCACTGAGGATGTATGTACAGTGCATTCGGAAATTCTTCAGACCATTTCAATTATTTCACATTTTATGTTGCAGCCTTGTGCTAAAATAAAATGAATCCTGTTTTTCCTCATCATTCTGCACTCAACAGACCATACTGAGAAAGTGAAAACAGAATTTTTGATTGTTTGTCAAATATATTAAAACTGAAGTTTCACATGGCCATAAGTATTCAGACCCTTTCCTATGACACTTGGCTCTTAGCATTTCTTTTGATCGTCTTTGTGATGTTTATACATCTTGATCGGAGTCCACCTGTGGGAAATTAAATTAAGTGGACATGATTTGGAAAGACACACACCTGTTTATATAAGGTCTCACAGCTGTCAATGCGTATCAAAGCCAAATTCAAGCTGTGAAGAAAAAAGAAGTGCCTGTAGAGCTCAGGCAGGATTGTGTAGAAGCACAGATCTAGAGAAGGCTACAAAATTCTGCTGCACTGAAAGTTCTCAAGTAGCCGCTATAATTCTTACACAGGTTTATTTTAAGATGTACATGGTTTTATCTTAAGCTTTGTAATGGGGAAAATGTACTGTAGTGCTTGGAGGAATTTTATCCCATTCTTCCATACAGAACAGCTTCAGCTCTGGGATGTTGGTGGGTTTCCTCACATTAGCTGCTCGCTTCAGGTCCTTCCACAACATTTCGATTGGATTAAGGTCAGGACTTTGACTTGGCCATTCCAAAACTTGAACTTTATTCTTCTTTAACCATTCTTTGGTAGCATGGCTTGTGTGCTTAGGGTCGTTGTCTTGCAATCCTTGTCTCAGAAGAGGATTGGGAGAAAGCATGTAGTATAATATCAGAAATTTTGGTAAAAACTTAACTCGCTGTGTTTGGAGGAGGAAGAATGCTGAATTGCATCCCAAGAACACCACCTACTTCTCACTACCTACTGTGAAGCATGGGGGTGGAAACATCATGCTTTGGGGCTGTTTTTCTGCAAAGGGGACAGGACGACTGATCCGTGTTAAGGGAAGAATGAACGGGGCCATGTATCGTGAGATTTTAAGCCAAAACCTCCTTCCATCAGTGAGAGCATTGAAGATGGAACGTGGCTGGGTCTTCCAGCATGACAATGATCCCAAACACACCGCTTGGGGCAACAAAGGAGTGGCTCCGTAAAAAGCATTTCAAGGTCCTGGAGTGGCCTAGCCAGTCTCCAGACCTCAACCCCATAGAAAATTTGTGGAGGGAGTTGAAAGTCCGTGTTGCCCCAAAACATCACTGCTCTAGAGGAGATCTGCATGGAGGAATGGGCCAAAATACCAGCTACAGTGTGTGCCAACCTGGTGAAGACTTATAGAAAACGTTTGACCTCTGTCATTGCCAACAAAGGTTAGGTTACAAAGTATTGAGTCAAACTTTTGTCATTGACCAAATACTTATTTTCCACCATAATTTACAATTATATTTTGTTAAAAATCCCCCTACAATGTGATTTCCTGGATTTTTTTTCTCATTTTGTCTTTCATAGCGTACTTATGATAAATTACAGACCTCTCTCATCTTTCTAAGTAGGAGAACTTGCACAATCAGTGGCTGACTAAATACTTTTTTGCCACACTGTGTATATGTGTATATAATAAATATATATAGGGAGAGAGGGAGAGAATTTTTATATACAGTTGTACTTGATGATCCAATATACCACTCTTACCCCCTCAATACACAGATGGATTTTACTGCAAACAGAATTTGGGTTGCCTTATTAATTTTCCTTCGGCAGTTCAGAGAAACTCCAGAGAAATACCTTGCGCATCCATGAGTGGAGGCTCCATGTGTTGGGAAACTACAACTGCCAAAGCAGTCAACTGACTAGATCATCCCCTGACTTTAATAGGTGATGGTGATAGATTTAATTGTTGGCAGATGCTGTTTGTACCTTGCAGCAATTAGCAGTGTATACTATTAGCACCCTGGTATTAACAGCAATTTATAGTGTTTACAGCCAGTATTCAAGTATTGTAAATGTAAAATGTATTGTTAATGCACTTGTGTAAACTTCAAACAATGTAGCAACCAAACCGGAGGCAAATTCTACTCCATCTTCTCCCAAGATCAGAAAAATCCTTCCATACACTAGCAGCTCTGGTAAATGGATCAATGCTCAGAGCATTTGGTTTGTGTTTAGATATTGTGCACTGATGCAGCAACAAGCAGATTAATTAGAAACACCCACTGATTTTAACATCTGTCCTATGAATAACTGGTCTGTCTGACCATATGGGTGCTTAACAAACAGAACCAAACACACCTTATGTCCTCAGCAGTTCCTTCCAAAGGGAGAAATATGTAAACAAGGAATAAATTAATATAGATATGGATGGTTCTATCCTGGATTCATCAGTGTTGCATATCTAAAGCATATTGTTTGTTGATTTGCTGTTATGTAAATGTTTTACATGATTCATTCATTTGTACCTAAAATCAGTGTTTTATAAGGATATTATAAGGTATTAAATCGATTTTTTAATTGGGACTGATTTTTGCCTACTTGAGCCGCCACTGTAGAGGACCATTGTACACATGTAGAATACAGAAAAGTAAACTCAGTTTTGAATTGCTGACCAGTATACACTACTAGAATATGCTCAGAGTCGGATCAAAAAAAAATCATACGTTTGATATCCCCCGACTGGTCTGAAAAGCGATTGGGGGGCCAAAAATCGCAATCTGTGCCCCCTGACACTACTCGATTCTCTATCCAACTGTCGGCTCAGACTGGGCGAAAAATCTGCAGAATAGGGCCAACCGGCAGTCTCGTCCAGACTGAGAATCGGGGCTAAAATCGAGGTAAAGATCACGTAGTGTATCCCTGTATCGCTTGCTAGTTGGTTTGGTTGGGTGGTGCAGTTACAAACTGAACTTCATACTGGAGAGAAGCTGTACATGATGATGGATTACATTAGATTTCAGTGACAGTAGCAACATTAAAGGTATGGAAAGGACCACAAAAGCACTATTCATGGACTAGATGGAGCTGGATTATTTTATTTATTTTTGGTACCATAGCAGGCTAATCGGATAATGCCATACTTTACAAAACATGACTCTACTAAAAGCTTTTTGCAGATGTTGTGTGCATGTTTTCTGAGAGCTACAATATTAAATTTGTAGCTATGCCTTTCCAAAGAATGGGGAAAGTACATTTACAGCATTTAGCAGACGCCCTTATCCAGAGCGACTTACAATTGATACCATCTTACAATCCAAGCAGTTGTGGGTTAAGGGCCTTGCTCAAGGACCCAACAGTGGTAGCTTGGCACAGGTGGGATTTGAACCCTGGACCTTGTGGTCTATAGTCCAGTACCTTAACCACTAGGCTACCACAGTCCCACAAATTAAAACTTTGGACTCTGACAGTAAATGCAATTTGCAGTACCCTTCTGGACAGCACGTAGCGGTTAGCCCTGTTGCCTCAGCTCTCCAGAGACTTGGTTTCAGGTCCTGGCTTGTGCTTGTGTGGAATTTGCGTGTTATCCCCTTGTCGGTGTTGGACTCCAAACGTGTGTTAGGTGAGCTGGCATCTCTAAAGCGTCCCTGTGCGAGGCCATGAGTGGTGCTCCCATTTTGCTTTTGCTGTAGTTCTTCATATTAACCCCATTTACTGCCAAGTCTAAGCTGTAAGAGACTATAAGCAACATCCAAAGCTAACCTGATCTATAGTAGAAACAACATTTTCTCTCGGTAATCAGTCGCTGCTTGAGTTTTATTGATTCGTGTGATTCTCTCTGGAGTCAGTTTAGTTTAGCAAGAGGTTGCGCGTCTCATCGTTTGGCTGCAAAACTGTCTTAGAATGGATTTTATTGATTGCCCATATATTAGCCTGAGTGGGCCTGACTTATGAGGGGTTTAATGGATAATAAACAGCATGAAACCTATTGAATTACTATCACATGAACCATTTTGCAGGCACTTAACAGTCCTTAAGGAACAACATTTGAGGCACCGGGCCATCCCGTCCACCTGTGATTGGTTCACCTGGTGTTTTGGTTTTATTTCCATTGAGATCCATGTTTTGTTGTTTGATATTGCTTTTTTAATTACGATGCCATTGATTAATACATGTTATGCAGTATGTTTTGATATGCTTTTGGTGTGGAAGGCATTTTTTTTTACATTTTGTCTCAGTGAAAATTCGTTCCAAACTCGATGGAAACCTTTCCAGTTTCTCTTTAGTAATGCTCTTCAGAAGCATGAGCAGTTTTTGTAACATGTATGTGAAGTATTCTTAAAATGGATAGGATATACATCGGATCCTAGGAAATCGAGCACCTCTTCACTCGAACAATTGAATGGTCTGTTTGAATTTTTTTGCCCCGCAAATTTGAACAAAAATTCAGACTTCCTACAGGGGCACCCAAAATAAAACACTCAATGGTGCGATCTTCCAACCATTATGCACATAATCCAGCCCAGTTGGCGTTAATAATGCACCAATATGATATGCCAACACCATAAAACCCAGAAGATGAAGAATTATGGCACAATTATATGCATATTATGTATAGTATATTATTTTATTAGTATATTATATTATGTATATGCATTATATCAGTTATTAGTAGTTGCATTATATCAGCAATTTCAGACACCCTCAGTCTCGGCCCCACTCTCACAGTGATAAAGTGCGCAGAAACTGCGTTGGCTATTAAATTTTCCTTTTTTCACTTATTTCGTATTTTTATATTTCACTTCCTTCATGTCTGTATTGATTTTTATGCATTGTGTTACATACATTTGCTGTATTTATGCTTTTAATCATTAATTCCATATGAAGATAGGCGTAAAAACAATCATTTGGGGGTCGGGAATGGATTAATCCTCTTTAAATAGCTTTTTACGGGGAAATTTGATTCTGACTTTGAACTAATCGAAGATCAAATGACCTTCTTGTACCAATTAAGGTTCCACTGTATTCCTCACCCTAGGGAAGTTATTCTGTCTCAGTGACTCTCAGGACCTTGATGTCTTTGGTGTCGGACTCCATATGAGAATCACTTATCCCATCCAGTATAACACACAAACCTCTGTCACCTCACTACTCCACAGATCCCTGGATTAATTTCTGGCCTGGACTCCGTCTGTGTGGAGTTTATGTTCTCTCTGTATGTGTGGGTTTGATGTAGGTGCTCTGGTTTCCTCCCACATTCCAAAGACATGCATTAGGTCAGCCAGTCTCTCTAAAATGTCCCTGTCTGTCCCTATGTAGGGCTTCTAGGTTGTGCAGATGTCCTCAGTCTCCTTGACCAGTTACATTTAGTTATATAGCGACTAGACATACTTTCATAATATTTAGCACAATTGTAGGTTAAGGGTCTTGTTCAAGAAAAGAACAGTGAAGAAAAGAACCTTTTGGTTCCAAGTTCATTACCTTAACCGCTAATCCACCACTGTCCCAGGTTAAGGGCAGAGCCGTGGCAATTTAGCACAGGTTGACCAAAAGCATAATTATGAATGTTATTTTTTTATTCCTCTTGTGGAATTGCATACATAATCTAGGCACAAAAGGTATTTCTCTGTTTAATAGTCAGTACATAGAACTCAAAAGGATGAGTAACACAAGCACAGTTTCACGGATGTTTATCTGAGATTATGATTTCATTACTTTAAAACCCTCTGATATAATCTCTTGTGTAGGAGCACGTATCTCTGATTGATGAGCTGTTTTCCCAGTTACACCTTAAAATTGATGCTCTGAACCCAATTCTTCAGCTTCACTTGCCATATTAATAAGTCTTTCTGTAGAACATCCTGATACACACACGTGAATATTTGCTAAACACTCTTCATTCCTTTAAACCCAAGCGATACCCCAACGTACACTTAACCTCATGCTGTCTTACAGAAAGAACTGCCACTCAAAACACTGAACCCGTGCACCTTCAGTACTCAGCTGTTGTCGTCTAAACACAAACGACCTGAATTCCCTGCTCTGTCAATCACCCAGCGAAGGCCCTGCTATGCAAAGCAAATTGCATGTGTTAAAAGGGGCCTCAGCTAAGCTTGTTTGGTACAGTGGAGCTCAACATCCAGACAAGTAATCGAGTGGGTTAAGTGGTAAGAGGAGGACAACAACACCAAATTGCAGATGACATCACAGCAATTTTTGACCACATACTGGTTCATGGAATGACCAAAAGATCTGGCAGTTCTAGCCAAATTGAAGCCACTTCCCAGTTGAATCCATAACCAGGCCATTCAGAGAGAATACAGCTAAGTCACTTTATTGGACTGCGAGTTTTGTTTTCTGTATGTAATATAACCTCCTTGTGTGTGCCCTTTTATTGCCCAGACATGGAGAAAACTGGCACACCTGTTTTGTTTGTAGCTTTGTAAAATTGAAATCCATACCAACAACTCTATGAATCTAAGGAAAATGCAAAGACAAATACTAGTAGACAACACATTGTTTCCAATACATTCAAGGTGTACATCTCATTGGGACTGTGGTAGCATAGCGGTTAAGGTACTGGACTATGGATCAGAAGGTCCAGGGTTCAAATCCCACCTCTGCCAAGCTGCCACTGTTGGGTCCTTGAGCAAGGCCCTTAACCCACAATTGCTTGGATTGTAAGACTGTACCAATTGTAAGTCGCTCTGGATAAGGGTGTCTGCTAAATGCTGTAAATGTAAATTACCCTTTGACACCCTTTCTCATTACACAATGGAATGTGTCCCATCAATTTTTATATACAGATATTCGCCATTTAATGTCCGTTCAATCAACAGCCTTTTGCTTTAGATAGATAGATAGATGGAGCACTTTATTAATCCCAGAGGGAAATTTGGGAAATTGTCCGAGGGCTTAAGAATTATAATGGGGGGAAAAAAAATTCAAATCTTTCAATTTTTATAAAAGATACAAAGATAAAAACTACTGTACTAAATGGATTCATACTGTATTTTAATTAATATTATTGTTTAAAATAAAACACTATGTGAAAAGTATCTAAACTACCTTGTTACGATGTAACATCAGATTGTCTTTGCTTTGGCTACACGGTCTCCAACTGATTGCCCTTATGTCAAAAGGCAGTAGTAGTGGCAAAGCTCACATGATTTTGACAGAGATGCGTTTTGGAGAAGTGTTGGAGGTTTTAGGACTTTGTAAGAAGATGCAATGGAACCGTAATACAAAGGGGTTTGGAATTAAGGCAATAATTGTAATAAGTTAACTCTCATATGAAATTCATAGGCAACATCATTTCTGAAGGTGGGAGAGCTCCTAAATCAGACAAAGATTGCACTCAGCCACGAAGGCCTTTCATACAATGTGTAACACTGACTGTGAGTCAGGCCTCCAATGACTGTCTTGTTTTCTTCTGCAAGCAGTTACCATCTGTTAACTTACCAGGGCTGCTCTGAGTTGACCTCCTTGAGGAGCTGCTCCTGTGATCTGCCTTTGATGCAATACACAATACTCTGTCTTATTTAAACATACGAGTAGTGTGTGCTCTGTGAGTGAAGGAAAAGTGCTGAAAATATTCACGTTTCAACAAGGACATCCTTAAGATGCAACACACACAAACATACATGTTCAAGTAGCAGGACATATACTGTAACCTGCTTGTTTCTGAAATGCACAATACTATACTTGTGTGTTTATTGTTGTGCTGCGTTTCCTGAGGCAACAACCATTTTTGTTGACAAAGCTACTTTATAGCTTATGATATGAAAGTACCTTGGACTGATGTGATAACTGCAAAAGCAGTATATTACCAGTTCAAGTGGCTTACTCTGTTTTACTGCGGTAAAACATTATATTTGTTTCTGGATGAGTCTCTTAACTTTTGAAGACTACCCTTACGTCGTAAACACACAGACAAACTTTCTTGCAGGAGAGTAGAAAAAAGCTTTGTCTCTGCAGAACATATGATTTCACCCAAGCAGTCCATCAGCTGAAGCTTATAAAAGTTGGATGATGCTACAAGGCAATGTTCCAACACAAGTAAATCAACATCAGAATGGTTTATGTTTTGGTTTCACCAGGTTTAGGTCAGTTGAGATGCTGCAGAATGCCTTGGGCTATTCTTGTGGCTTTCCCCACACATGCACTATAGAGCCAAAGGTTTGTGGACACTCAATCTGATATGGGTGTTAGAGACAGCAGCTTTTCACTGGATTTTGAAACATAACGATAAGGTGCAGTACTGTCCAACAATCTGAACCACCATTAGGTTTGTTGTTATAGTAATGGTATAATGACCATATATAACACGTTGTTAAGATTGACCCAAAAAATTCAAGCTTGGACTTTTCCACTGATCTTCATTCCAATCTTTGTGAGAACGCTAACTAATATTTATAGGATCCATGGTGACTTACAGTGGGGCAAAAAAGTATTTAGTCAGTCACTGATTGTGCAAGTTCTCCTACTTAGAAAGGTGAGAGAGGTCTGTAATTTTCATCATAGGTACACTTCAACTATGAGAGACAAAATGAGAAAAAAATCCAGGAAATCACATTGTAGAATTGAATTGTAAATTATGGTGGAAAATAAGTATTTGGTCAATAACAAAAGTTAAGCTCAATACTTTGTAACATAACCTTTGTTGGCAATGACAGAGGTCAAACGTTTCCTGTAAGTCTTCACCAGGTTGGCACACACTGTAGCTGGTATTTTGGCCCATCCCTCCATGCAGATCTCCTCTAGAGCAGTGATGTTTTGGCGCTGTCGCTGGACAACATGGATTTTCAACTCCCTCCACAAATTTTATATGGGGTTGAGGTCTAGATACATGGCCTCGGTCATTCCTCCTTTAACACGGATCAGTCATTTTGTCCCCTTTGCAGAAAAACAGCTCCAATGCATGATGTTTCTTACTTCTTTGTGGGTGACCAAATATTTATTTATATATATTATTTTTTTCTTGTCAAAATGTGTCAAGTACTGGGTACATATGATTTTGGGAAAAAAGAAAGAAGCATGGAGAGTTACAGCGTCTCCTACAAGAGCTAAAAACCTGAAAAGATGAAAAGACTGAAATGAAAATACAGGAGCTGCTTCATGAGCTGTTAGTGAGTTTTTGTCGCCAGCAAGAGTTCTCAAATCAAAGAGGGCGAATGAAATAACGTCACATTTTGGCCGTCCAAAAAATAGTTTGGTGTGGAAGATACCGTCATTATGCATGAGCTTGAATTAATTGACTTTTGTCAAAGGATCGCACAAAAAAATCACGTTCGGTATGTAACGGCCTTAAGGGAAGGAGGCTAAATCAGAAAAATTAATTTTGCTGGTAGATCATTGATATATTGTATTTATTTGATTTTCACTGTGAATCGTTTGGCTTAAAGACTTTGAACAGTGTCAGTCTGGCTATGAATTAGCCCTTGCTGGACCCTTTTGAGGTGGATAATACTGAACAAGGCCGTTGTTTTCCTTATAACCTGCCCCGAGCACTGTCAGGTTAGCAAATTTATCCCAAAAGATCCTTGAAATAAGTGATCTATGACCAGAGCCATGATTTCTCAGAGCCAATTTGTCTTATTGCTGGGCTGACCACATTGTATATTCTCGTTACACCAAATGACTCTCTGGGTACAAGGGCCGATAAAATGTAGTTTACTCCATTGCAGTGTGGAAAGGTTAGAAAGCACCTCTCATTCCAACTCCACAAGTTAATAATGCATTTCTGAATCATGTCATGACGTCTGTAGGGAAACTCATTATGCCGTGTCTTAGTACTGCCTGTCTGGCTGGCCAAGATAAGCAGGTATGAAATGTTTGCAGGGTATGAAAAACAAATGCATTTATAACAAATAGTGATTGTGGATTTACACCTGTTAATGACTACTTGAGAATCAGTCCTGCTTCAGTTCCTTTATTGTGCTGTTCTTAATCCATTAAGTGTAATATCCACAGGATAATGTGGGCTGGAACCAACTGGTGTGTGGCATTCGGACACCCTAAATAATTTGGAGAGGAGAAAAAAGAAACATCTGCTGCTTTCAAGTTCAATGTGATGAACAGCAAGTCCTAACTGAATCGCTATTTAATGGAAAGAAGCCAGAGAATCTTATTTCACCTTGCATCGTATGTGGCCATGTCTTCTGCTTTAGTATATATCGCAGTATAATGATCTGGTGAGAAACATTCAAGATGCAGAATCATAGCGATCATCAGTGCTTCCAAATCCTGCTCTTCGACCATTTACAGTTCCACTTTAACCCCTAGTTATATCTATATGGTTCCTAAACACAACCCCAAATCAGAAAAACTTGGGACAGTATGGAAAATACATTTATTTTGAGTTTTATTTAATTGTGAAATGAACCAAAGATATTTTTTGTTTGGCCAGCTCCATTTTATTTGTTAATAAACATCCATTCTTTCATTTCAGGTCTACAACACATGCCAAAAAATGGGACTGGGGAATTTAGGGTTAATAATAATGAGGTAAAAAAATAACCTAAATAACAATGCGATTTCAAACAGGTAATGTCAACAGGTGATTGTAATCATGATTTGGTATGTGGGCAGAAGATCTAGATGTTCCTCAAAGAAAGATTAGAAGGAATTTGAATATTTCTTCCTCCTTTGTTAACCATGACCTGGAAGCGGCATCAACTTCTCTGGCCTCGGAACATATACTGCCTACAAGATGACATCGTTTCCAGGGACGCCCATGCAAAACAAAGGCATAACTTTGGAAGAAGGGTGTACAGGTGAATACCTGCAGTCGAGATTTATCCTCACCAGAGAATGTGTGGAGAAATTTGCATATTAACAAATTAAATGAAGTTGAGCAGGCAAAACATGAAATTTCCTGGGTATATATCTTATCTTCAGTGACATAAAGGTTTGAGTAAAACTACTTTTTTTTTTTAGCACAAGAGTTGTTACGCAGGAGTTTCAAGAAGCAAATCCCTGCAGAAATACTCCAAATCCTAATAAATGGCCAAGTATAATATTTTGGTCTCAATTGTGCAGGTGAGAAGGAGAACGCAACGAGGGCTTAACTTTATGATCTCATGGTAGGACTGTGGTAGCCTACAGGCAAGAAAAGGTCTCGGTGACCTGCTCTATTCTTGACATTTTATGTAATGATTCATAGGTCATAAGAAGCCAGAAGTAGTGGATCAATAGAGGTGGTCTGCAGGAAAATATACTAAAGAAACTCGCCATAATGGTGAGGCAAACAAGGTGATGCTGCCATGTGTAGTTTGGCTCTGTATCTTTTGTTGTTTGTGTTTCTGACCTTCCATCCAGCCATTTGTTTTTCTCTTTGTTGTCTTTACCGGTTCTCTTGACTAGTCCATGTATACAGTATACCCTTTTCTTACACGTTGTCCTTGCTGTTGATATTGTTTCTAGAGCCAAGACATGCTTCACAACATTTCTTGAGCTGTCCAAACTCAAGACATCACTCAGCCTTCTAGCATTAAGGAAATGTAGCACGACCTACCGGTGCCAAGGACACAGCTAGTGTGTAGATTACACAGCTTTGCTGGCTGTCTGTACAGATGATGCTTCCTAATTGAATACCATTGATTTGCTGGCTTGCAAAGTGCTTGGTCTTCCAGATGGTTCCATTAATTCACCAGTGAGCAAGTACTGTATACCTCTTGAACGTTTTGCTGACCTTGCAGCTTGTGAGTTTTCAGGATTTCCTTTTCGTTTCATTCACAGGCTTCATCAGCCAACTAGTGTGTAGGATTGATTCAAGACGACACTGATGAATTACATAAACTATATATTATATAAAAATTGTGTGTATGGTTGTGTTAAAAAAGGAAAAATATGTTTCCTTTTACATGGCTCTTTTTATATTATTTTCCACTTTTCATTTTTTCATCTCTTTTCAAGACAGCTAAACATTTAGCTAAAATCAAACATAAGCTTATTAAACATCTTTTAAACGAATTGTATATTGACTTTTTTTTTCAGTAAGTGCATTCATTTTATCTTATTTAACATGTACCATGTGATGTTTGGCGGCCCAGGTTAGGAACCAGTGTGAAAGAGGAGTGAAGATGTAAACCATGACAATGGATTTAAAAGGTTACACTAAGGAAATGAGCTATAATTGTGAAGAAGTGGAAATGGAAGTAAAAAATAATTTGGAAACCAGTTGAAAAGCATCCATCGAAATAAGTATTTTTCTGGATGCCATTTTGGCATCTCTTGTTTCTCCTTTGTTCTGTTTTCCTGCCATTTTCCCACTTTTCTTTAAGAGTGCTCACTCAGTCTGTGCCAGTATCTTGCATGTCTGGTAAATAATCCTGGAATAATCCTTCACTTGGGTCCAAAACCAAGTCATCCCATAACAGTGATGTTCACCAGCTTCATTGTGGTACTGCAAGCCTATCTGCTTTGATCCAGACTGATCCGAACACTCTAATGTTATTGTCCATGGGACTGCATTGTAAGCTGTGTAGATTTACCACCACAAAACTTGTTCGGTCACACACATCATAAAATAATTTTACACTATGGAGATCTATGGCAAGCCAAAGGCCATAGATGAACCATACCACCATTACCTGAAGCAGAAAAATACAAAGGTGGTGTGTAGCTGAGATTTACTGTGGCAGAGAGCAAGTAAAGCAAGCAAGGGTGTATTTCACAGTGCTCAACTGAATGTTTTTCAGAAGGTGACTCACAACAAGATATTATCTAGCCTTAGAACAGTTCCTTGACTGGGGAGGCATCTGTCTGCATGATACAGAATTTACTTATGGCCTGAGGAGATGATTGTTGATCCTCCGGTACAGACTCCATGCTTGGCTATGTGCACAGTGAAGTCTCACTTCAACTCAAGACAAGTTAAATGGAAAATGCTGGTAATGCGGACACTTCTACAATGAGATCAAAAGAAATCTTTATAGCATTGGAGTGGTAAGGGGAAAATAAAATGATGGAATAAAGTGAAAAGAAGTGGAGAGGAGAGGAGGACTGAAATGGAATGGTAATAGCTCTTAGTACATGAATATTTACAGCTTTTCTTTTATCTTTACACACTTTTTTGAATATTTGGCTCCCACACAAACAAGTAAAAATGCAAAACTGTACAATTTTCTAGCAAAAGCAAGCACTGTTTTATCTCCTTTTAATACATCCAAATGACAGTCATATGAATAGCTCATTCTAAAAACCAAAAACACACTGATATGCTCAACACAAAACACTACTATGAATATTTTATGAGTAGGCCTATGTCTGTTTCATATTCAGCATTATACTGTAGTCAGTTGTAAAAGATTGATACAATCTAGCTACTTAAATATACAGTTCTGGTATACAGCACTTTGCAAAAGTCTTAGAACACATTAGATTAGTTGGTTTAGCAATGGCATAATGACTATATATAATAATGTCTCAGTATCTTTAAGTAACAGGAAATATGAAATATTAAAACACAATTTTCAGAACAAAATGACTTGTGCAGGCAAAAGTCAGTGTTGTGTGACTTCCCTGAAAAATCTGGTTACTTGGCTGCTACCCTTCCAAAAAGACCATTCATAATCAAGCTTCTTTGGACTGTAGAAGGGTCAGCTTGGCATCCCGAGATTGCTCAAGTCTAAGGAGAGCTCTCACTAAATACTTGCCACTGAACACTAAAGAAGCAGTGCTGCATTACTATCATTACTAAAGCAGTGGGGGTGCCTAAGACTTTTGCACAGAAGTGTATATAACAACACAAATGCAATATGGTATGAACTACATTTTTATTTTTTCCAAGCTTTATAATGGGCAGACGTGCATGTAAGGAGGCAACTAGCACCCCTGGTGAGGCCACAGGCTTTATTACAACTGATAGACAATGGGATAAAAAACAGAATTGTGTTCAATTGGAAGAAGATTCTAGAACTTGGTTCTAAGGATGGGACTATAGAATGTCATACGATAGAATTATATGTGATGGAGGTATAGAGTGGCTTTTTCAAATTGTAAACAAAAATACAAAACAACTGCAAGTTGTAAGGAACAGAAAATGGCCTGCATCCTGGCTTCTGTTTTGGGCTGACCATTGCACTGCATCCACATCACAAGAGATGTGCTATAAAGCAGGGAAAGAATCGTCTGGAGTGATGATTCCAGCTGCCAAAAACCCTATACCCTATATAAAGACGAGACGTGTGCAAGGGGATTTCAGTTATTTGCTTTCAATTGCAATGCCGGAAAAAAAACCTCAAGCTGGATGAATGGGGAATATGGTGGGGGTTGTAGAGCAATAACTTGTGGGTGGTCAATGAACCAGACCATTGGAAGCCCAGTGGAAACTCAGGCTGTCCCAGATGAACTGGAATGATCTGGTCCACTCCCCTGTTTGACTAGAATAAAGATGCCATATAGCATATCCAGGAATGTCATGAAAAGGTCAATGTTATAGAAACCAGGGTTGAGATGGTGATGGAGTGGCTGCTGTCTGCTGCCGGCACACATGCAATATGGTAGATTGACTTCTGTGCTTAAGGTCGTGGCCTTGCTGCATGACTCACATTCTCTTGAGATTCACTTCATGCAAAGATGTCCTGACATTTTCCTTTAGAATGTGCTGGCATAATTCAGAATGCATTGTTCCATGATACTACCGCCACCAAGTTTCACAGATGGCATGAGGTTCTTATCCTGCAATTCAACGTTTCCTCCTCCAGAAAGAATGTTTCTCATTTCGAACATAAAGTACTATTTGTTTTAAAAGTTTTCCAGTAGCCTTCTGCACTGCTCCATGTGCCACATGATGGGGAGCCTTGTTTTTTAGAAGAACAGTGGCTTTCTCATTGCAACCCTACCATGCACAAAATTGCTGTTGATGTTTCTCTCATAAACAGTAACATTGGAAAATGTGAGAGAGGTCTTTAGTTACCCTGGGTTCCTTGTGACCTTGGACTATTACACACCTTGCCCTTGGAGTGATCTTTGTTGGTCGACCAAGTAACAATGGAATGGAATTTCTGAGTTTTGACACATCTGTACATATGTCTGACTGTAGATTGGTGTAATCTAAACTCGTTAGAGATGGTTTGGAACCTTTTCCAGCCTAATAAGCACTTCCACAAACATGCTGTGAAGATAAGACTCTGATAGATCCCTGTTATTTAAATACAAGTGTTCCCATTCACACCTGATTGTCATCCCATTGATTGAAAACACCTTCACATTAACTGCTAAGCTGAGTTTCACAGATATGTAATATTGGATATATTTTCTTAATTCCATATTTCAGTCGTTTAACTGGGTGCTCGACCTGCTTTTAGGATCTGTGTGAAAATCTGATGTTTTAGACCATATTTATGCAGAAATATAAAAAAAATTAAGAGGGTTAACAAACTTTCAAGCATCACTGTACTCTCACTCTAGTTTCTGCTCCATTTCTTTCGAAACAGGACAGCTTGTCTGTGGCTTATTTATAGTGCTAAAGCTCTGATTTCTGAGTGAAGATGAGTTTCAGGTTTCAGTGATTGCATTTCAATAACCACGGTACAGTAACTGGAGCAAAATGGTTTAGACCCAGTACCATCCACTTGAATGTCAAGACCCAAGGTTTCCAGGGAGTGAGGGAGTGAGGGATGGATGGATGGATCTGGAGCTTCAATCCTGCCTTTGCTGTGGAGCGACAGACTGCCCCAACTGCTGGTGTGATATATAATTGCATAGAACTAAAGGACTGAAGGTTTCATACATATAGTTAGATCTTTGTGTCTGGGTTTTTTGTACTGGTGCCAGTGAAAAATGACTTTCACATCTGAATTCATGCATTATGACTGCCTTGTACACAAGCCTCATGCTGTTCAATATGCTTTATTGTAAAAAACAGTATTAGTAATAATAATATAATAGTAATCCACATATGGTACAGCATTATCACATGCCAAGTAAGCGGACATTACACATATTTATAGAAAGAATGTCAAACCATTATGAAGGACACTGATCGGTCTAGGATGCATCTGGCCCATAGTAAACTGTGGCTCATTAGGCCTCACCTATTCTATACCCAATTCACTAATTATCAAGATGTCTTGTAGCACCATTCATAGTGAAATGAATGCAATCCGAGCAATGCTGAGGTTTTTTTTTGCCTGTTCAGTCTATTAACACATTTCAATTAATCCGCAGAGGATATAACATGACGGAAACCACATTCTTCACTTTGAGGTAAATGATTAACATAAAAGAACGTTTCTTTCATTTACACAAAAGAAAGTTAGAAAAAATGTAATGAGCAACAGGGTTTCTTGTCTGTGTATGGTAGATGAGTGCTTAGGCTTCTTTCTGCCTCAGAAGCTGCATTAAAAAACACCTGTAGGCTACAATAATGACTGATATTGATGAATGCCTTCTAAGCTGCTGCACTGATGATGAACTTAATCACGAGAGAGAGAAGAAAACATCTGAGCACCGCTCTTCCTCACATGACATAGTCTTATGCATGTTTCCAAAGCCACTCAAGCTTTGCTCCTTTATATTACAGCACCGAGCAGACTATTCAATTGCTGGGATTCAAAGAAAAAGAACATGCTGTCCTTTATAACAGTGCCCATTAAAGTTTTGGACTTTAATACACTCCTGACTGGATCATTCCATTTAGCTGGTACTATGTGAGCCTGTCGTGGAAAATGTTGATGACTTGGTAACATAGTGTACATTTAGAATGCGCTAGGTGTTTAAAGATGTTCATGGAATAAAACACCACACCAACAAGCTCAGTCAGGAGTGACTTCAGAAGTACTAGGAAAATGTACCATGTGAATATTAGGGCTGTGCTAATAATGTATATCACGATATTTATTTTATATATTACATTGATTTTAAGCTAAAAAAAATTGATGTTTTGGAGGGAAAAAATAGTGCAATAGTGGGTTAAGGGCCTTGCTCAAGGACCCAACAGTGGCAGTCTGACAGATGTGGGATTTGAACCCTGGACCTTCTGGTCCATAGTCCAGAAGTTGCTCTTCTGATGGTGTGGTCACTATCCAGTCTTAATGATTGTGGTTTTAGAGTTCCATGCACTGCCCCTTAGAAACTTACATTCCAGCTTCGATTTGTCACTGAGAAGCCCATCTTTTCTTAGAAGAACTGTTTGAATTCTGACACATTCACTTAGTTCTGATGCCGTTATTCCCACTGTCCTGGGGCTGGTGGTGTGAGAAGTTCTGCTGAAAACCTGAAGCATATAACAGGCGAACAATGACTTGAAGTTTCTCAACTTAAAGCTTCTGATGAGAAGATCAAATCTAACTGATGAATGCCACATGAGCATGCTTCAACAGAAAGGATAATCAACTCAAGGCAATCTAACCTTTTGTACAAAGAATTACATGGTTAATTTCACAAATGCGCTTAAGATTTTCAGTAGCGGTAAATCCTAATAAGTTATGCAATTCGCTTTTCACTCAAATTGTTCTCCTGGAGGTATGATTTGGAATTCATTTATTAAATGTGAGAAAAATGTTAAACAGATGCATTTTCAGCAGTGGTCTCAGACTTTTTGTTCTTAATGGTATTTAATGGTACATTTACAGCATTTAGCAGACACCCTTATCCAGAGCGACTTGCAACTTATATAGTCTTACAATCCAAGCAATTGTGGGTTAAGGGTCTTGCTCAAGGAGCCAACAGTGGCAGCTTGGCAGAGGTGGGATTTGAACCCTGGACCTTCTGGTCCATAGTCCAGTACCTTAACTGCTAGGCCACCACAGTCCTGGTACTGAAGTTGACAATTCAAGTTTTTTTTATATCCGCATTTAAATTCAAACAAATGCTCTGAATAGTTTTCTCAAGTACTTTTTAAAGTTATTCAGCAATTAATTTCATGTAACTCAATCCACACAGCATCCAATTACAGCATCCAAAGCTAAGTGCCAATGATTATTGCATTTTTAGGTTAATTACCTCTCATATTTTCATTCTGCAAGCATGAGCAGTGTGGTAATGTGACCCAGAAACATCCAAAGCTGCCTTCAGAGTTTCAGCTGAACCTATTTTTACCACATGCCGTACTTAATCAAATCCAGAAACCGAATGTGGAAAGCAGTTTCACTAGTGTTGTCAGGAGCTACAAATACACAATGGGTTCATGCTTGTGGGTCAACGACATTAACCGTTTTATATCATGGCCATTAATAAATCAAAAAATGTGTCAACTTTTGGAAGCAGCAAATAGTCATTTGGAGCATTCGATTTTAAACAACAGGAATTATTATTGCACCATTTAATATGAAGTGTTAGATGTGACCACATTATGCTGTTATTTCCTACAAACTTTCCTACTCCCAACTTCTGCTGTCTCTGAAATGTTACATATGGCGGTACGCTGGGCTCAGAGTTTCTGAAAATATGTGGCCAAAATCCCATCAAGGTTTTCTTTGTAAATCTCCAGTTTCTCTGTGGACCTTTTATTAATGACAATGTCTTTGGGATTGAAGACTGATGGACAACCAACACATAAATTACAAACAATGATTTTTGAATTGAAATATTATACTTGGTCATTTATTTATATAGTGGTAGCCTAGCGGGTAAGATACTGGACTATGGACCAAAAGGTCCAGGGTTCAAATCCCACCTCTGCCAAGCTGCCACTGTTGGGTCCTTGAGCAAGACCCTTAACCCACAATTGCTTGGATTGTAAGACTGTATCAGTTGTAAGTCGCTCTGGATAAGGGTGTCTGCTAAATGTTGTAAATGTAATATAGTAAAATGATCATACAGATCTGCCATTGGCAAAAAAGTGTATGAGCCTTTGCTTTCATTGCCTGGTTTTACCCTCTCATTCAGCAATAACAGAACTAAACATTGCCGATAACTGCTTCGGCCAGTCCTGCACTTCGGCTTGGAGAACATTTGTACAGCATAGCTTCAGTTCTGCGATGTTAGTTGGTTTCCTTGCACGAACTACATTTCTAACACATTTTTTAAACACATTTACATTTCTAACCTTTCTATTCTTTGACCTGGCCATTTCAAAACCTTAACTTCTTTAACCACTCATTGGTAGAATGGCTTGTGTGATTAGGGATGTTGTCTTGCTGCATGACTCACTTTCTTTGGAGATTTATTTCATGGACAGATGTTCTTTCCATTTAGATGTCATTTTCCATTAGAATTTACTGAAATGATTCAGAATTCATTGTTCCATCCATGACGTCGAGCCATCCTGACCCAGACGCAGCAAAACAGGCTGCTCAGATATTGTCAAAAATTGTCTTTGTCTTTTGTATTGAATTCTGTTTTTTTCCCTCTAAAAATATGTGGTAAAAAGACCAGGATTTTTCCCTATTGAGTAGGAATTTCTCAATGAACTCCATGAAGAAAAAAATAAATTATGAAATATAAAATTGCCAACTTAAAGGGAAAGCAAACATGTTTTCAAATGCTTTCAAGTGTTGTGGAGCACTCAACAACTTTTTATATCATTGTGTAGACCTTTTACCTTTATCAAACACAAAGATTATTTTACTTTGCGGGAACATTTTGCTGGTTCTCACAAGGAAAAACAAGGAAACCACAAAAAATGAGCCAAACGGTTTACTTTAGGTTACTGAGGGTAGGGTTAGTTTTATGGCCAGCACTTTACGTTGAGGCCCACAAACATTTGAATTGCATGATGTTTTTGTATAGATAATATTTTACCTACACCTCTTTGTTATACCTTCTCTGCAAGGTCAGAAGGGCCTCACTGCACACTGAGGATTAACTAGGTACGGTAATGTGATGTCAATGGAAAGTCCCCACAGTGATAGAAAGACAAACTTGAGTATATCCCGGACTTGGGTAGGAACACCACAATAACAAAGGGGTAAAGAGAAGGGGAGAAAATAGCAAACAATGCCCATCTACTTAGTTAAACACCTGTGCCAGTGAGGATGTGTGATATATTCGTGAATTATGGACCAAGCCAGGACATTTTCCATGCGGTTTGAAAATAGGCATTCTGCAGTACATCAGACAAAATAATTGTAAATCATTTGAACTTGTGAAAATACTTATTTGCCTATATATTAAACAATAAGTTAAGCAGACAACACTAATACGGAAATGTCACAGTGTAAATGCAGATATGCTCCTGCAAAAGCTTCTTTTTGCTTAATACATACCAGAAATAAAAAATAATAATATTTTTTACACAAGAACACCTGTGTGTCCAGGACAACTTAGAAATATCTAGAGGAAGTACTTGAGTGTGAGGCAAACCTTTCATTGTCACACTGGGGAGATGAGGGCAGAGAGTTACAGTGGTGCTTGAAAGTTTGTGAACCCTTTAGAAGTTTCTATATTTCTGCATAAATTTGACCTAAAACATCATCAGACTTTCACACAAGTCCTAAAAGTAGATAAAGAGAACCCAGTTAAACAAATAAGACAAAAATATTATACATGGTCGTTTATTTATTGAGGAAAGTGATCCAATATTACATATTAGTGAGTGGCAAAAGTATGTGAACCTCTAGTATTAACATTTAATTTGAAGGTGAAATTAGAGTTTTATTTAAAGAACAGGGATCTATCAGTCTGCTCTTTACAACTGAAGGCCTCTCTCACATTGGCTAATTATGTTCATGAGTCCACCATCAGAAGAACACTGAACAACAATGGTGTGCATGGCAGGGTTGCAAGGAGAAAGCCACTGCTCTCCAAAAAGAACATTGCTGCTCGTCTGCAGTTTGCTAAAGATCATGTGGACAAGCCAGAAGGCTATTGGAAGAATGTTTTATGGATGGATGAGACCAACATAGACCTTTTTGGTTTAAAAGATAAGCATTATGTTTGGAGAAAGGAAAACACTGCATTCCAGCATAAGAACCTTATCCCATCTGTGAAACATGGTGGTGGTAGTATCATGGTTTGGGCCTGTTTTGATGGACCAATGAATTCTGAATGATATCAGAGAATTCTAAAGGAAAATGTCAGGACATCTGTCCATGAACTGAATTTCAAGAGAAGGTGGGTCATGCAGCAAGACAACGAGCCTAAGCACACAAGCCGTTCTACCAAAGAATGTTTAAAGAAGAATAAAGTTAATGTTTTGGAATGGCCAAGTCAAAGTCCTGACCTTAATCCAATGGAAATGTTGTGGAAGGACCTGAAGTGAGCAGCTAATGTGAGGAAACCCACCAACATCCCAGAGCTGACGCGTTCTGTACGGAGGAATGGGCTGAAATTCCTCCAAGGGGGAGGGGGGGGGGTCACACCAGATACCGAAAGCAAAGGTTCACATACTTTTGCCACTCACTAATATGTAATATTGGATCACTTTCCTCAATACATAAACGACCAAGTATAATATTTTTGTCTCATTTGTTTAACTTTGTTCTCTTTATCTACTTTTAGGACTTGTGTGAAAATCTGATGATGTTTCAAGTCATATTTATGCAGAAATATAGCAACTTCTAACCTGTTCACAAACTTTCAAGCACCTGCGAACTTTAACATAAAGCACATGACAGTAGGTACTAAACAAGCAAGCATAGTCCAAAAAGCCCCAAAACAGAAACAATGCAGACAGATATCAGCAAGGATGGAGAGAAACAACATAAGAACTCTTCAAACTATGAGGTAGAAATGCGACTTCACCAGGAGTGAGGATAAACAAGAGCCGTGAGAATGAATGTGAATAAGGAACAGGTGTGTGAGAGTCTGTAGGAGTCCAGAGGCGCAGTCAGGATTACGTCTGTGTGAATGAGATTGTGGGACTTTGAATCTGATGCACCGGATAAGCCGGTCGGGAGGGTGATTTTCATGGCTGTTGCCTTTGAGGTGTTCTGCATCTCTGCCTTACTGACAAAGCAGCTCAAAGGGATTCTGGTAGATGGTTTGGTTAGAGCTTTACTGTGCTGTTTGTGATGTGAGTCACCCTAATTTGCACTGATATATCGTCCTGTGCTTTCGGAGTCTGTAGTCACATAGTCATCAGGTAAAGCCAGTGGATTTGTGATGTCCTGAAATGACCTTGGGGCCGAATGCAAGGTCGTGAACAAATAGACACACGTTGATATAGCCTAAATTTAAGCTCTTTGGGATCACCTATACGCAATTACTAAGTTTCTGTTTGTGAGAAATGAAGGGTGGGCAATTAGGGGTGGAGATATTTTATCATATCGTGATCAATTTTGATATCATGATGAACAATATGCTTTTCTGTGCATATCGAGGATATCGTCAGCGCTTGAAGGACTCTGATAAAACTGCAGATTTCATTATAAAGAATGTAATTAGCCTGCCTAATGTGTTTGTTAAAGTATCATAAGGGCAAAGTTAGTTATACTACACGTATGTGTTGCTTAATGTCCATGATACTGCACGTTATGCAATCTGGAACCATATGATATACCTTACTTAGCAATGTTATATATATGAGATACTGTAGTGTACCAGTACTGACTAAATACTTGAGATACTGCAGTGTTTTTCATACAACAATTTAATCATATCAACAATTGGCCACCGCATATTGATTTTCTATCCTTTTGCTGTTTAAAATCTTATCTCACTTTGATGCTCTGTGCAGCGATTTGATCCCACTCCTTACTGACGATCTCTTTCTCACTTTTTTCACCAACACACATTTATGGAACTTTTTTCTGTCCTGTATGTGACATTTAATTCATTCATTCATTTTCTTATCCGTTTAATATTGGACAGGGTTGCTGGAAAGCCGGTCCCTAGCCAGCGACACAGGATACAAGGCAGGAACACCCCTAAATAGGGTGCCAATCCATTGCAGAGCACATACACACTCATACTCATACACGTTCTCAGATACAAAGGGCACTTTAGAAACACTAATTAACCTAACACACGTCTTTGCAATGTGGGAGGAAACTGGATTACCCAGAGTAAACCCACGCAGACACAGGGAGAACATGCAAGGTCTCTTGCTCAAGGTCTCCACAGTGACAGCTTGGCAATGCTGGGGGGTTGAAATGTGGACCATCTGCTCCATAGTGTAGTACCTTAACCACTGTGATACCACTGTTTCTCCTTGGTAAGTTTTGACCATTGCTGACACCCCACAGCAGTCCCCCAGTCTTGCCATTTTGGAGATGGCCCAACTGCCTTGCCATAAAAGTCACTCTCTATGCTTACAAATTTGTCCAGCACCCAAATATGCCAACTATGAGAACTGACTGTTCGTTTGCCATGTAATATATCCCAAACCTTGACATGAGCAGTTGTAACGTAATCAGTTATTCCTTATTTCATCTGAGTGATAACCACGTTTTGTCCAATCAAAACAGCAGAAAGATCTAGATCTTCTACAGAATAGACCTTTGTTGATTTCTCTTAAAATGTGCACTTAATACCAAAATGGGAAAAATAAAAAATAAAAAATCAACAAAGCCACATAACCTTGATTTCTAGGTCCAATACTTGCTTCACAATAGGTACAGTCAATCTGGGTTGTGTGTTGTGTTTGGGTTTCACACTACATAGTGCTACATAGCATCGCTACCTCACACAAAGAAGGTCCTGGGTTCAATCCCAGTGTTGGGTGGTCTGGGTCCTTTCTGTGTGGTGTCTGCATGTCCTCCCCAAACCTGGAGCAGCCTGGAAGATGCATGATCCTGTATGGTTCCCTTCTGTCCCTTTTCTCCTTCCATTACTGTCTGCTTAATTACAGCTGGCTGTTCTTCCCCTATTTATATCCTTCCTGTTGTTCTCCTTCTTGCCAGGTCTTGTCACTACTATGCTTTTTATCTTTACCATGGTCTGTTCCTGTCTTGTGTAACCCTGTCTTCTGTCTCAGTTCTCAGAATTAGCCATCAGATCCTGTGCTGTGTGTTCTGTGTTGATAGCGTTAGCTTGCTTGCTGTGTGCGTTATCAGTTACTGCAGTCCCGTGTGTTATAGGTTAGCACTATCATTAGAATTAGCCCCTTATCTCATGTTTACTTTTTACCCTGTGTAGCCTCTGAGTGTTACTGTTATCATTAGCATCATGTTCAAGCTAGCCTGCCCCCCTCGTTTGTTCATGTGTGTTTGTTCACTTCTTGTATTAGCCTCTACCCATTTCTGTTTTCACCTCCAGCAGTATGTCCTCTAATAAAACGTCACTTGCACTCAAGTCCGCCCGTGTTTCTAGTTCCAAGAGTAAGAGTCCTAGTAGGTGTTTTGCTCCTTTTTCATGATTTTGTGAGTCATCACAAACAAAAGTGCTCTTTTACAAAAAAAATCTGAAGCTTTTATTTGATTAAATGAAACATATGCCTTGGGCTACAAAGCTCAAGGTTAGGGTGTGTGTGTGTGAAGTTTATACTTCATCGTGAGGAACAAGTACACCTACAAGGATAGCTGTATCTGAAATTTTTATCTCGTAACTTTGTATATTACAACTTTCTTTTGGAAAAGGTTACCAAGGTTAGGTGTAGGTGAAGCATTAATTAGATACAGCTGTATTAGCTGAGCTTAAGGTTAGGCTTAGGTATCGCATTACTATACTAAGCTACAGGAATCATTATGGAGAGTCAATTGAATATTTGATACATTTACTTTGTCATTTATTGTATTTGTAACTAAAATAAATAATTTAAAAAGTATAATTAATATACTATGGTGGTGTACTATTTACGTTAATGGTCTATTGACCAGAGTGTTAAGAACAAAGCTCAAATCTCTGAAGGACAGCAGCAAAAACCAGAGCTTTAGGTAATATGGTGATCTTCAAATATTCAGCTAATGTCTCAGATTTACATTTAACTGCTCCAGACAAAACGTTGACAAAGACAAGCATTTCCAAGACAAATGTCAAGTCATGTCAGGTCAAATTGATTTATATAGTGCGTTTTGCAGTGTAGCATTTTCTCAAAACAGCCTTGCGACGTCTGTATTAGGTTCACAGCCACAAAGTTATAGAAGTAACCATAGACTTTGACCACTTTGTCATTGGGAGACTATGAATTGATTCTACAACAGGATGAGAATTGTTAACTCCACATAATACCGCCTCCCAAATAGAGCCCGATATTGTCGTACACTAACCTCTTGACCCGCAGCGATGAGTGCAGGCAGCAAAGGGAAGTGATAATGTACATCTTGAGCCCCTCATGGTCAAACCAAACCACATCTCTCCACTCCTGAACAAGATAAGTGATCAGACTTGGGGCCCAGGTCATATAAAACCAGAAAATGAGCATGCTTTTGCTGAGTATTTTTAAAGACCTGCCTGGTAATCTGGGAATAATTGATTACTCCTTATGTGTGTTGAATGTGCCCCCATGAGTTTAGGATGAGTTTACATGTGAGGTCAGTTTCCTAAAAAGAAGGAAGTTCACTTGAGTTTCTTACTTCCAGCTTTAGACTCTGAAGCATTAACTGTGATGCCAAAGGTCCCAGTTTCATTCCCTTCACTAGACAGACATTTCACTCACTTCTGATTCACTCTCCTTTCTGTCACACAATCACTGATTCCTACATTTATCAGCGTTTTCACCCTAGAGTGGTTTGGCTCATTGGTTTGACCCCATAGAACCGCAGTTCCAATTTCAATTACACAGTGGGGAATAAAAACGTCTGAGACCTCTAGTGAAAATGCTTGTTTGGTTCTTTGTCAAGACGGATTCGTACAGCAGCAGGATGATGACCCAAAACACCTCAAAGCTTTGCAAAAACTGCTTGAAGAAAACCAAAAAGGATCAAGAAGTGCTGGCTGTCATGGACTTTCCTCTAGTCACCTGATCTAAACCTCAATGAGCATTTATGGGGGCAGTTGAAGATAAAGAAAGCCCAAAAAGTTACATGAGTAACATCACAAGGAATTCATGTAGTCCATGGCGGCTTGAGTGCATGCTGCCTTTACAGGTAAAGGGGGGCATACCAAATCAACTGTACATTCAGAACATACCAGACACTACAGTGCATTTGAGAAAAATGCAAACTAGAAGCATTTTCATTAGATTATTCCAGAAGTTTTGTATATATTGTACAATCAACTGTTGAGAGAAGTCATACAATAATCCTTCAATCAGTTACCCAAAGTGAAATGTCAAAAGTGAAGTCTATATGGGGGCAACAATCAATGGGGTTACCTGCCTTCTTAAGAAGTGAATTTGTTAGTGAGTCAATGTCAGTGAGCAAATGAAGACGTACATATCTGAAGAACAAAAGAGCCTAACTTTCTGTCTGGATATTTAGTTGCTCAGTGGCCTTATCGCAATGCATTATAGAGATGGAATCCAAAAAGCTTAAATTTGTATTAATGCATCAATTCCAGCCTTTATCACAGAGGTTAGGGAGGTGGACTTCAATAACCCTGTCATATCTGAGTTATTGTCCAGAAACGTAGACCCCATTTACACTCAGTAATCTCATATCTCGTGAGTATCAAGATGGTATCTGGGTAAGACTAAGCTACACAAAAATGAGTGTGTAAGACACATTGATATCTGATTTGAATCTCAAAACACTTCATTGTAACCACATATTAAGCAAGTGTACATGCATCTGACTCCACCAAGCCGCATCTGACTGCCAAAACCCTCCGATACTTTATGATGAAGCACACATGATCTATGATCTCTGCATGGCTGGAGAAACAATAATGGAGAAGGTGCAGAACTGAAACTTTTTAATTGTTATGAGGACAGGTTCTGCTGCCTAAAATAAACTGTAATATGATCATCTCCCACCAGTTTGCTCTCTCATGCCTAAATGATCTGTACATGTAGTTGGACTTATGGCATCAGTACTATATTAATCATGTTGATGAAACAGTGTAAAACAAATTAAAGTCATTATGTAAAAATCGAGACATTTGATGGTTGCATCCATCATTTCCAAATAAAAACTGTAAACGACACAGGAAGCGGGTGGTCCAGGGTTTATGAACTGATTTACATATTACACAAGATACAGCAATCAAATTTCTTTCCGGCTGCCTGGAGACACATTTGACAATTATGTGTAAATGAGGCGATAATTCATGTGGTTAAAATCGTATCCGGATGCAATCCAGATACAAGACGCATGAAAAGTCCAAGTGTAAATGAGGTCATAGATCTGTAGGGTGCCTAAGCATCCCACAATTGCTTGAAATGCACCTTGTGTCATTGCTTGGATTGCATCAGTTGTAAGCCTCTCTGGGTAAGAGCGGCTGCCAAAATGAATAAATGCGAATGCATAAAGCTGGTCTAATTTGGATCTATGATTGATGAGTTGAATTTGTATAAATCTGCTAACTTAATTGCTGGTTGCAAAATATGAAATAATTTTGCCTCTAATGTTTCCCAGAAGACTGATGGAGAAAACTAATTAGATTGGCTCTGCAATGTGAAATTATCAATTGTGTTTGAAACAGGGAGACCAAAGGGAAGTATCCAGTCTTTAATGGGGGTGCTACTGTGTGGGGAGAATGTTTGGTTGAGGGAGCGGATGCATGGTAGGGTTGCAAAGAGAAAATCCCAATCTTAATCCAATAGAAACATTATGGAAGAAGTTTGTGTGGAAACCACAACCATCCCAGATTTGAAGTGATTCTTTACAGAAGAATGGACTAAAAGTCCTCCAAGCTAGTGTGCAGGACTGATCAACAGTTTAGCTGCAGTTGCTGCACATGGGGGTCACAACAGATACCAAAAGCAAGGGGTCTCACACTTTTTCCACTCACATATACGTAATGCAGTTGTACCTCGGTTCTCGACCACCTCAGAACTAGTCGAATTCGGTTGTCAATGCATTTTGAGTAGAAAATGCAGGGTCCTTTAGGACGCCTGTGGAGAACTTTACCCCGTGGACCAGAACTGTTCAGGTGTGGCCTGTTAGGCCCGTTTCCTTCTCCGTGTTGTCCCCTGTTATCCTGAGTCTCCTGTCCTTGCTTCCTCTGTTCTGGCCCCCTGCTTTGTTCTCATCTGTGTTTTGCTTTGCTCCCTTGGGTTAGTCTGGGTCTGTCTTGTTTTTGAACTTTCTTTTCCCCTGTCCTTTGCGCTTTGGAGTTGCGCCGTTAGAGGGGGGGTATGTAAAGGTATTATAAAGGTTTGTGTTAATGATTTTGGCCAACTGTAGGTTACGGTAAGTGTTAATGCGTAACAGACTCTGCTGTGATACAGCGTAGACCATGTTAAACTCATCAGTTCATGATACATTTAACTTGTGATGGATTTGGCAGAACATATCCCCTTCGTAAATCGGATCATCTGTACAATACAACTCCATTAATGCAAGTAACAGCTTATACAGTGTGGATTTTCTGCGAGTCTGGAATGGATTAATTCAATTTGCATTATTCTTTATGTCGGTACTCAACAAACCTTCTGGAATAAACTAATGGCGAGAACCAAGGTACCACTGTATTGGATAATTTTCCTCAAATAACTAAATGACCAATTTACTCATAACATTTTTAATATTTTTGTCTCAGTTGTTCAGTTGGATTCTCTTTATCTACTTTTAGAAATTGTGTGACATGTAGAAAATGTTGAAGGGTTCACAAACTTTCAAGCACCACTGTATCTCCTTA
Source organism: Ancistrus triradiatus (assembly GCA_025084515.1). Taxonomy (NCBI): domain Eukaryota; kingdom Metazoa; phylum Chordata; class Actinopteri; order Siluriformes; family Loricariidae; genus Ancistrus; species Ancistrus triradiatus. Next base: position 44,879 of record JAJAGP010004598.1, read on the forward strand.
TTATCTACCCAGAAGGAAGGACCTACAACCCATCTCCTGAAGTCTCTGGGTGTAATGAAGTCTCACAGTCTAATGAACTGGACTAATCAATCACACAAATAATTCTCAGCTATGCCTAGTGGAATTACCTGACCTACAGGATTGTCTAGAGTATCTTCCAGTCAGAGAAGATGAAAACTGAACCTGCCATGATCTTTCCTCAGCATGAAACACAGTAACCTTTTGTCAAATATAAGCAGGAAAGGCAGGTCTGGTTAGCTAAAGTGGACCCATGCTGCCCCACAGTATAATTGGTGCTCGTTAACCCCAGTTGATAAGCCACTTGTCTTGTAGACAGGTGTGACAGAAACTGGACTGGAGACCAGTCAGCAAATGAGGGATCCACCTACTCAGCAGAAAAATGTTCAACCTCCACATGGTTTGTGGTCGTGCAAGCATTGTCGTTATCCAGTCCCTTGCAGCTCTCAGTATTCAGCGGCCCCTCTTTGAAGTAAATGCATTCGCTTTCTTCTCTTGTTTTCAGCCAGTGAGTCAGCACTCTCTACCCTGTGAGCTTTACTTTTCATTATTCTCTTTCTAAAGCAGCATGTTACAGTGTACCGCGGCTTGCAAAAAGACCTTGTTAACTAAGTGTTATCCCTTGGGGTGTAACGATACACTCAGCTCATTATTCGATTGACGCTCTATTGAAAATGCTCTATTGTAGCTTCCTTGTATATTAAATAACCGAGTGAAAAACATTGCTTTGGTATTTCTGAAGAATACTAATGTAAAATAATGTGTACTTTTCTTATATAAAAATATCAACACAATCTTTAGTCTGCTACAATTAAAATAAATTCATTTTGAAATGCAAATGGGAGCATAATGTAAGCTCCCTCTGGTGTTCAAAAAATGCAATTGCATTAGGTGGTGTAGTAAACAGAGTGTGTGACATATTCAGTCTGTATCCCCTGATGTCATGTGACAGGAATGCAACCCTTGTGGACCTGCACTTTGATGGTAAACCTTGTACAGTGGAACCTAGGTTCTTGTCATTAATTCGTTCCAGAAGCCTTGTAGAAAACCGAACGTGATGAGTACCGAGCAATTTTTTTTCCCCCATAAGTAATAATGTAAATTGAATGAATCCATTCCATACCCCCATAAAATCCACACTGTATGGTATTATATGCATTAATGGAGTTGTACTGTATAGGTGCTCCCTGATTTATAATGGCGATATGTTCCAACAAAGCCATCATGAGATAAATGTATCATGAACCAAGGAGTTAAACGATTGTGTGGTAGAGCGGTCTATATTTTATCATAGAGGAGCCTATAAGTAATAAGTAAGTTGATGTGTAAAACACTTACATTAACCTACAGTTGGAAAGAAATCATTCACACAAAGCTTATTTTATAAAAGTGTTGAAAAATTTCATGTTATTTAGTGAGTAATGGATTGAAAGTGAAAAGTTACTCTATTGCAAAACACTTACTCTATTGGAGCTAACTGCAGCCTGTGTTCTGGAGCATTCAGTTATTGTTTTGCTTTCGGTTGGCTCTTTTAAACTAACCTTTTTAGGACCGATGGAGACTTTTTCGCAGTAAGAATACAGTACAAGAATTCTTCTTCTTCTTCTTCTTCTTTCGGCTTCTCCCTTTATCAGGGGTCGCCACAGCGAGTTAAAAGTTTCCACCTCTCCCTGTCCTCCACGTCCTCTACTCTCACCCTAACTCCCTGCATATCTTCAT
>JAJAGP010004599.1:0-46614 GCA_025084515.1 Ancistrus triradiatus
AATCGAGGGCCCTCCCTGTGAGGAGGAAAGCCACAGCACGCAGCCGCTCTGCCTAAGACCAACAGAGAAAGTGCCCCAAGAAATCCCTACACTGGTCCGCGAATTGTCAGTAAAGTTTAGAATCCCCGTCAAAATAGTCCGGCAAACGCAGGGTAGGGCTAGAACCTGCGGTCTGTATTTCTGCCGGTAGCATTCTGTTAGGATGCGTGGAGTGAGAGGGCAGACAAAGATGCAGGGTTCTAGGCTAAAAGTAAAACGTTTATTAATGATGATAACAAGAACCGGAATAAAACAAACCACAGAACTAAGGTCAAACACAGCTAACAAATAAAACCTGGCACAGGAGCCGAAACATAAACAGTAACAAACCGATGGGACTAGGAAAAGTGAGATGAGGCTGAATACAGACTAAACAAACCAAGGAATAACAAAACCAGGACGAGAAAAAGTATCCAAAACCCTCAGTGGGATGAGACGATGCTACCACAATGCAAACGGGAAACCGAGGAGTTTAAATAGACGGAATCCTGGCTGCGTGCGGCAACAATTAGTCAAAGAAAAGCAATGAAACACCAAAGCAAAACGAGGAACAGCCGGCATTAATCAGGCTGCGGCCATCTTAAGTCCTTTGCGGAATTGTGGGTGATGTAGTCCGCTCGCTCACAATCGCAACCAGAATGCAAAACTGCAGGGCAGGCCATGAATCCTGACAGTTTCTTTAAACTTCACTTTTAAGCTTTTTATGTTGCCAATTTATTTGAGAAATTTCCTTAAACATGAAGCGATTGCAATATGTGCCATCTAGATTTGTTTGAGTAGAGGCATCACTCCAAATATTCTTATGTCTTATCCAAAGTGACTTACAACAGATGCAATCTTACAGTTCAAGCAATTATCAGTTAAGGGCCTTACTCAAGGGCCCATGTCACGCTCCACGGCAGCACGCACCACTCCCGCCATGGCGTGGTCGAGGTGTGTTAACACAGCTGGTGGCCGAACATTTTGGTAGGTGGACTATTTTCAGTACAGCAGTGACACTGAGGTGGCACTGAGGTGACACTGAGGTTTTTAAAAACTCCAGTAGCACTGCTCTGTCTGATCCATTCATACTAGCATGCCACACCACCACACCAGGTTTTCTGCAGAACTGAGAATAATCCACCACCTAAACAATGCATGATCTGTGGTGGTCCTGTGGGGGTCCTGACCATTATAGAACAGAATAAATGGGACTAACAAAGCATGTAGAGAAGCGAATGGACTACGTGTGTAATTGCACTCAAAGTACTTCTAAATGGTAAGTGGAACTGATAAAATGGACACTGAGTGTAGAAACAAGGAGATGCATCCAATAAAGTGATCGGCGAGTGTATAAAACACTTGACCATAAATCATATATGCTTATGAACATAAATGCACTCCATGTAATCCGAAGCAATATGTTTAGACTCACTGCTGTATGTCCTCATAATTGTACAGGTTAGGTTATGCATGTGTATAAATATTTTATAGAGCCTATAATAAGTTGCCTCTAAGCAAACATTCAATGCTCTATGCCTTTGGTACACACATACTGTACTTATTCATGTTCATTTCTAGGCAGACAATTTTACTACAGTTTAAAAACAGTGCTTTCTATAAAGCAGAAATGCTGCTAATTAAGAAACCACTGGTCTAATAATAATTATAAAAGTATTTAGGTCACGCTTCTGTCTGCACCACGCTACATGTCACACCCTCCCACACTCTCGTTATGTCACACCGCCGTCACTCACATGTCATGCACCCGGTCTCTTTCTGCACTTCCTGTTTACACATACAGTGGCGCTTAAATGTTTGTGAACCATTTACAATTTTCTATATTTCTGCATAAGTATCACCTAACACATCATCAGATTTTCACACAAGTCCTAAAAGTAAATAAAGAAAACCCAGTTCAACAAATGAGACAAAATATTATTCTTGGACATTTATTTATTGAGGAAAATTATCCAATATCACATATTAGTGAGTGGCCAAAGTATGTGAACCTTTGCTTTCAGTATCTGGTGTGACCCCCCTGTGCAGCAGTAACTGCAACTAAACGTTTCCTGTAACTGTTGATCAGTCCTGCACACCACCTTGAAGGAGCCACTTAGTCCCGTGTCTGGGCCGTTAGAGCCACTTAGTCCAGTGTCAGGGACGATAACGCCCAGTAACCCCATATCTGAGCATGTTTGCTCAGTATTTGAGTATATTAACTCAACTTCTGAGAAAGCCCTGTATTTGGTCATGATGTCCTGACATTTTCCTTTAGAATTCTCTGATATACTGTACATACTGTTCTCTGTACATCGTCCTACTTGACTTTCCCCAACCCTTTCTGCCTTCTACAGCAAGTGGAGCTGATGCCACCTGCTGTACCTTTCCTATAAATACCCTTCTTCTTGTTCACTTCCTTTTCTAGTCTTGTCACTCTCCTGTGGATTCTCGACTCCAGATATCGTCTTGTGCTCTAAGACTGGTTTGTGTACTCTTAGCCTTTGTGTAAGTATGGTTCACAGTTTTAATGATTCCATGTTACTTTAGCCCTATGGTGTTGTTCTCTGACTGTGTTAGTGTGTTAGCTTATTGTTTGTTTGCTAGCTCCATGTGGTATTGCCTTGGTTTATCTTTAGTGTCAGCACTGTAGTTAAGTATCAGTCCTTGTTTTCATATAGACCACTATGTGTGTTAGTATTTATTCCATGGTAGCACTGTATTGTTACTCTCATTGAAAATAAAATAAAATAAAATAAAATAAAATAAAACACCCAGATAGAAATGTTGAATTGCTGCAAAACTCGGCATGCAGTTACGTTGCAGACAGATTTGTAAATGATTACAGGTGTGGACTGATTAGACACTGATTCTTGCAACAAGGCATAGCTCTATTAAAAAGGCTCTCAGACTCTACTTTTGGGTAGTGTACCTCTTAGTGAGAGATCTCTGACTGATAAACATGCATCTGTGTTGCACTCGAAGACATTGTGAACAGTTGAAAGAGTTTGAGAGGGGGAACATCACTGAACAGAGAGAAGCAGGAAGGATGTTTCAATGAATTGCTGCCATCTAGGCTGATCTGATGTAGCTTTTAGGAGGTGTTGGGAGCAGTAGTTCCATGACGTCACACCCAGCAAGTGTATATCATCAGTGTCGGTTTGGTTTTCACAGTGTCTCCAAGAGTTAGCTTGTTGTGTCTTTATTTGTTAGCATGGTTAGCTTCCCTAGTGTTTAGCACCTCTATTGTTTGTTAGCTTATTACTTTGTTTGTTTATTAATCACTGCATTATCACCATGTCTTCTGTAACAAAGCACACTCAATTGCACTTATACCTGTCTCCCTCTATTGGTACCAATTGTGACACTTTTGTTGGATGAGCAGTTGAAGTACCTGGGAGATGTGGGTAATGTATTATTCCAGGGATAATAAATCAGCATGTCATTTATATAAGTTATCATGTAGTGTCCCTGCACATCATGCAGCATATCATTGAACAGGACTTGGAATACCTACAGTGAATTAGATAGTCTGAACAATTATAGCATTTAGCAAACACCCTTAACCAGGATGACTTTTTTTCAAAGGCATGACCAGATATTCATAATTACCTGAGTTGGTTAGAAAGGTCATCTTCCACTCGTTTCCCTCTCAAAAGCTTATGAGATGTTAGTTGCTACGGAGATCTAGCTTTATGAAATTCTAGTCTGACTGGAAATATTTCCAGACCACAGGAAATGGATAAGGATATTTCTGGGTAATTTGGTTGAGACCTCTGTAATCTATACATAGATGGAACATCCTGTCCTTCTTCTGGATTAAGACGAAAACTGCAGCTGCAGGAGAGGTGGCTGGTCATATGAAGCCTTTGGGAAGAGACATGTTATACTTCAGCACCTGTGTTTCTGCAGATGAGTGAGGGTAAATGTGGGGCGTGGAGGTGTAATTCCTCAGAGGAGGTCAATTTTGCTGTAATGTGGGACTATGGTGGCCCAGCAGTTAAGGTACTAGACTATGGACCAAAAGTTCCAGTGATCCCACCTCCACCAAGTTGCCACTCTTGGGTGCATGAGTGAGTCTCCATCCACCACAGTGACATGGCATGTGGAAGATAGATGTTTTGAAGGGAGTTTCCACTTCATAGCCAGTCTGACATTGAATTACTCTTTGCATCAAAGTCAATCATTTAGAAATACAGAAGATCTTGTGAACAGTACGCAGGAATACCAAAAGTATAAAGCACTGAATGAATAATGCGAGCTTGACACACTCACCATAGAATAGCACTTTGGGTCCCCTGCACACTGGGTCCTGAGTTGACATGGCCCGGGGCAGACAGGGCAGGTAAGCACCAGATGTTTACTGGAGACACAGTAGGAGCACAGCCCCTCCATGTGGTGGTGCTGTTATTCCAACGCCATTGTCTAGATGCTATCAACCTGCATGGGAACCACACAAGGCCTGGGTGGAACTGTGGTGAGCTAGCAGTTAAGGTACTGGACTACGGACCAGGAGGCCCAGGGTTCAAATCCCACCTCTGCCAAGTTGCCACTGTTGGACCCTTGAGCAAGGCCCTTAACCCACAATTTCTTGGACTGTAACATTGTATCAGTTGTAAGTTGCTCTTGATAAAGGCATCTGCTAAATGCTGTAAATGAAAGGCCTCTGTGAAGCAGCTGTAGTTGTGGGTCTCCTTTCCTTGGTGGGACCAGACTTCTTTTGCCAAAGTGCGGGCATTACCAGTCAGCAGGGAAATCACCAATGCTATATGAGCAGAGTCACTCACTAGCAGGTTCATTAGCAAAAAAGAGGGATTGTATAATAAATTGTAAAATAAATACCTGAGAGCCATCTTGGATTCATTTTCCAGAAAGGGCAAAAAGAAAAAAAAACTGTGGTTGTGCTGGGTGTCAAGAGATGGCACAGACTATGGACCAAAAGGAGATTGGAGCTGAGCGTGGCAGTGACAGAATGAGCTGAGAGACCTACTAGTCAAGCTCTTGAACAGCTGAAATGAGCAGCATAAAAGCTCACTGCTGAGCTTGAAGCTCAGCAATGGACTGGCAGATTGTTGCAATCTCCTGCTCCTGAAATCCCAGTGGCTGACCGTGTGTGGCGATTGGGTCTGTGGAGCATGCGACCACTGCCACCTCTGTGGCAGCAAAGTTTTCTGTCATTAGGTGGCAGAAAATGGAGGGGAGCACAGATGGGCTGTATAAGGAGTTTTATTAAACACTAACACAGTCAAAGGCACAGAAGGGCAAAGCAGATCAGGCTGAAAAACAGTCCAAAGTTTGATAACCATCAGTCAATCGAATCAGAGCAGAGATCTAGTCAAACTTGAAGTAAAAACTGAATGACAGGTAATGTGAGAACAGGAATGAAAACAACCCTCAGAAACACAGTGGATGGTGAAATTTTACAGTGAGTGAATCCGTGAACTACGTATAAATGTCTTTGCAAGTAATCAAGTGTGTTCCAGTTTGCGTAATCAGAATGCGGACAGATGAGTCAGAGCGAGGGAGTGAAGGGCTGCACGGGAATGATTGATGGTGTGAACTAGAGTCCAGAAGTTATTGGGTCAGGATCATTACACTAGCTAAACACAAACTAAAGAGGAGTTTACCAACTAGCAGGTCTAACAAGGCAGATAATGAAAGTACAATAGTGAACACAAGAAACAACACAGAAGATTATAGAGGAAAGAGCTCAAACCATCATGAAAGTAGAGAAGCAAACAGAGAGAGATGTTCATTGACCCAAAGATGACAAGAGCTGTCAAAATACATTAAAACAATAGTGTGTGTATATATATATATATATAAGGTTTGTGAGCCCTTTAGAATTTTCTATATCTCATCATAAATATGACCTAAAATATCATCAGATTTTCACACAAGTCCTAAAAGTAGATAAAGAGAACTCAGTTAATGAGACAAATATCTTACTTGGTCACTTATTTATTGAGGAAAATGATCCAATATTACATATTAGTAAGTGGCAAAAGTATGTGAACCTCTAGAAGTAACATTTTCATATAGTTGGCGGGGTCACAATGGACCCTGGGTAACTTCTAAGCAACTGAAGGCCTCTCTGACATCGGCTAATGTTAATGTTCATGAGTCCACCATCAGAAGAACACTGAACAACAAAGGTGTGCAAGGTAGGGTTGCAAGGAGAAAGCCACTGCTCCCCAAAATAAACATTGCTGCTCATGTGCAGTTTGCTGAAGATCATGTGGACAAGCCAGAACGCTATTGGAAGAGTGTTTTGTGGATGGATGAGACCAAAATAGACCTTTTTAAAAAAAAAAAAAAAAAAGAAAAGAATTATGTTTGGAGAAAGGAAAACACTTCATTCCAGCATAACAACCTTATCCCAACTGTGAAACAAGGTGGTGGTTGGATCATGGTGTATCTTTTGCTGTATCTGGGCCAGGTCATCTTGCCATCATTGATAGAACAATGAATTCTGAATTGTATCCGAGTTCTAAATGAAAATGTCTGGACATCTCTCCATGAACTGAATCTCAAGAGAAGTTGACTCATGCAGCAAGACAACAAGCCTAAGCACACAAGTCGTTCTACCATAGAATGGTTAAAAAATAATAAAGTTCATGTTTTGGAATGGCCAAGTCAAAGTCCTGACCTTAATCCAATCGAAATGTTTTGGAAGGACCTGAAGCGAGCAGTTGTGAGGAAACCCACCAACATCTCAGAGTTGAAGCTGACAGTTGAAGCTCTTCTGTATGGAGGAATGGGCTAAAATTCCTCCAAACTGGTGTGTAGGACTGATCAACAGTTACTGGAAACATTTAGTTGCAGTTATTGCAGCACAGGGGTACTGACAGCAAAGGTTCACATACTTTTGCCACTCACTAATATGTAATATTGGATCATTTTCCTCAATAAATGACCAAGTATAATATCAATGTCTCATTTGTTTAACTGGGTTCTCTTTATCTACTTTTAGGACTTGTGTGAAAATCTGATGATGTTTTAGGTCATGTTTATACAGAAATGTAGAAAATTCTATAGTGTTCACAAACTTTCAAGAACCACTGTGTATATATATATATATATATATATATATATATATATATCGATGTCGATGTGATCATGGCAGATGGCACAGGCTAAGAGTGTCAAAAAATAGCATGTTATTCTGACAGGTATCTATGTCAAGCTATGTGCAATGTATTATACCCTGTTTAGACCCTCTTTTCATGCATCTTGTTTTTTTTTTTTTTTAATGCATACATTTTTAAACACATACATTTACAATAACATGTAACATGCATCTCCAGTCACCCAAATTAAAATCTGAGTATTCTGTGTAATACCTTCATAACACTGGACTGCCCACTGCCTCTGGTGTTTGCAGTTTTTATTGATGATTGTATTTTACATAATCTATTTACATTTCTTTAAAATGAGAAACAGGCACCATCTTTGGGAGTCAATGTTTAGAAGCAGATGGCTGTTAAACTTGTTAATACGGTGGTGATGGTGATTGCAGCCATAAGTGCTCACAAGATGCACGAAATGGCCTAGTGTAAACAGGGTCATCTGTGGTTATAGCTCAGTTTCTACAAGGATTATCAAAACAAAAAAACATTAAATAAATAATAAATACTGAACTTTGAAACGAGAAGGCACAGAAATTATTTATGTAACTTAGAATCACTTCCAACACTGTCGAAACAAAAGGAAGCATCTTGATCATGCTGGTGTGATAGCGGACCTCTAAACGCTTGTAACTGTCTAAACGGTTGTAATTGGCTACAATCAGAACTATGTTAATACTAAACTTGCGTTATTTTCTGGTCAGGGTCATGGGAGCTTCCAGTGTCTAAGCATGGAGAATACATGCCATAGGCATAAGCATGCCCAGGATAAGATGCCAGTCCATCACAAGTCTGGCAGGGGTCCCTGCTGCAGCACTGTTGGACAATCATGCCTGTCCTGGCCATAAGTCATCGCTGGGACTTGAACTGAGTGTATCACTCAGTTCAAACCTTACATTTTTAGGTTTCAAATGCTACAGCCAAATTTCTTAAATATTGAATATACAGTTCTCTGGTGGAGTAGAAGATGGATTAGAAAATCACAGCACACTCTGCATTTATTTGGCTAATTATATTTATGTATTGTGTAAAAACATTGTGCATGAAATTGATGCAGGAATGCAGGAAAGTAATAAATCTGCTACTTCTTTGTATTATGATCACATCCAAGGCACATTAGAAGTTTCTTGAGTGGTGGCATTTTTCTAACTCTTTTTACGTCTCTCTCTCTCTTTGGTTCACTTCTTCTCTCCTCTGCCCCCTCATCTTTTCACCTCTCTCCCCATTTGTCTCTCTGTCTCTCTGCTGTGTTTTTAAGGTGTAATATATATGCAGTGACAGCTTAATGAGCATTTTTTCCTGAGCTTCCTTGCGTCATTAGCGATATAAAAAAAAAAGGTTGAATGAATTATACATCAGAGGCCATGACACCCACGATACACGAACACCAGGGCTATACTGGTGCTACCAGCAGGGAGGTGAGGTGCTTTTGTTTTACAGACCTTCCTGCTAATTATTACCGTCTAGCACACACTCTGCTCAGTGACTGAGGACTTGAAGAGTAGTACAAAGCAAGGATAAGAGGAAGACACACTACATTTCACTTGGATATTGTTTACTGGGACTGGCAAATACCTCTCTGGGATCTTGGTTTGAATCATGCTGAGTGTACTGAGTGGGCTAATGCACCACAGTTGTACCCCCCCTCCACACTCACAGAGACCCACACCTTTGTATTTCTATATTTGTGAGGTCCTTTCATGTTAAACAGTAACATTGTTATAGTTAAATAATGCTACCCACACTTCTAATTGTTAATAAGCTAAATTATTATAAGGGTGTCCAGTCTTGGTAATCATATGTTAATGGGGACTTTCCATTGCCATAACAATTACTATAGCTTTTTTTTTTATATGTACACCTAACCATAACCCTAAATTCAACCTCAGTAACCTAAAGCTTTGGCCCTTTGGTTTTTCAAATAAAAGTTGCAAACTTTGTAAAAAAGCAATTACGTTAGTAGGGGCCATCAAAAATGTTCCCAAAAGGTCAACAATATCTCATGTTCCTGTCCTTCAGGGAACATAATGGTACCACCAAGTACACAAAAATAATAATGATAAAATATCAAAACAAAATAAAATACCTGTTACAGGGCCATCATAATTGGCATGACTAATATCTCATCGTATTCCACAGCGGATTGTACACAGAGCTGAATTATGGGGAAATACAATGTTCCCTACCCTGGTACCACAATACATTCTCAGTAACCCTTGTGTGCTCTGAATGGGAGCACATATATTTATTTTCCATGGTTGACTGACTGAATGAAAGCGGTACTGTTGCCAGGTTTCATGGCTGCTCAGCCTGTCTCTCTTGGACATCTGATATTAGACTGTCATATCACTATTATAGTAACTGCCAAGGATGTGTCCGTCTCCACTGCAGCACAGAGCTGGAGACAAACACACCGTGTTTCCACTGCATCCCATTGACAGCGATGTCATGGTGATATATGGCCTTCTCTGACACCATATAATGAGTGTATGCTACCGTGTGTTAAGTTGTGTGCTGCAGCTTGACCTGTCTGAACTAATGAGCTTCCACAGATAACATAGTCACACACACATACACATATGTGATCTGACCCCATCACCCAGGAGTTTAATGAGTACGCTGAAACTTCCTCCATTCCTGCATCCCTGGAGATGCCACAGCTGCCACCTGTACACTGATTGCTTGCATTTGTTTGTAATGGCATTTTTCAGTGGTGATGCTATAGCTACCTTAAGTTGCTCTGTAGTGTCCATGGTGACACTTTAAATCAGTTCAGTCATGACAATGGCTGTTTTTGAAAGTGGCTTATCTTATTTGTGTTGGAAAGAATCAAGTCTGGGAAACTTAACCTTTTATTAAAAGTGGTCCGTGATGTTGTCACAGTAATATCATGAAACGTTTTCAATAATATTGTACTGTTCAGTTTTCTCAAGCTTAATGCTGACAAAACAAAAATCCTAATAGTTAAATAGAATAGAAATAGAATGGTGCTCAGATATGGTCAGTGATATAGATGAAATTCTACTTAACTCTTCAAGAACTTTGTATAACCTTGGTGTTATATTTGACAAAGTGACCTTTGATTTCCATATCAATTCCCTGGCCTAGATGACCTTTTTCATATATCACAAAAATCCATTCTTTATTCAGTATAAAGGATCCAAAGACTGTAGTTCACCCTTTCCTAATTTCAAGTCGTGCTTACTGCAATGCCTTTTAAATGGCCTTAAAAATCCAAAACAATTAAAAATTGCATTATATTTACAACTCTGCAGCAACAGTGCTTACACCAAGAGATGTGAATGTACTGTATCACCCTGATCTTTTACAAGATGCATCATTTATTGGTTATGGCACATATCATATTCAACATAAAATATTACATGTCACCTACAAGACACTGCATAGTCTCATTACCTGACTAAATTACTCCAGGTGCAACCACATCACACACCAGGCTAACTGGCAACCACCTGACATGGATTGTAGTGGTTTTGATTACTTCAGAATAAAATCGACTATTGCTTCAGAATTTCACTGCTAGTAGTGCATGGTAACAAAGAATTCATCATTGTTGGAAAGATGCTTTCAAAGGGCTCCAGTATAACATTGTGAAAGGGAACAAATTAGGAGAAGAATACACAAGATTCTAGAGATGTGAACTATCCTTCCATGCATGCATTCTCCAGAAGTGGAAAGTGTATGGTACCACCAGAACCATCACTAAATTAGATCATCTGTCCAAACTAGATGACGAAGCCAGGAGAATATTGATCAGAGAGGCTACCAAGACTTTGTAACTTTGAAGAGCTAAATGTCTTTATGGCTTTATTCAGTCTGTGCACATGTCGCACTCACAAGCTTTACATAAAGCTGGACTACACGGTAAGGTGGCAAGAAACAAGCCTCTTCTGAAGAAGTCCCACACTGAGTCTCGTTTGTGCATCTGATGACATGGAGCAAAAACGTTTTTTATGGACAAAAGAAATTAAGACATGGTGGTAATCACGCAATGTTACATGTTACATTGTGTGAATCTTTTTCTTCTGGACCTCAGACTCCTCCTGTGTGGAGTTTGCATGTCCTCACAATGTCTGCATGGGTTTATTCTGTGTGCCCGTAGTGAATAGGCATTGGTGCCAAAAGTGACATTAAATAATAAACAAACAAATAAATAGACTGTCAAGAAAAAATGATATCACCCTATTGGCAGATAACTTTGCTTCTTTCATAGCATACCTACTTCAAATAATGAAACAATTCTGGACATTGGTTGATTCCTCTACTATCTGTACTATCTGTTAATGAACTTATAATGTGAAGTATAATACACATTTTTCTGTAATTAATTAATTTATATTTAATTTAAATATTTGTTTTTTTTTTACATTGTTTGGGGGCTAAGATACTTTTAGTGCAATGGGATTGTCAGGGCTCTGAAGAGGCAAAGATGTACCCTTTCAGCTGTACAACTAGGCAGTGGTGGACTAGCTAGAAAGTTGATATTACTTCAAATGGAAATAACATCGCCCTCCATATTGTATTGTTTAAGGCATAAAATATTAGGTGAACTCCACAATCTGCTTTGGATTAATTTGGTTAGGGTTGAATATAGCTATATTGTCTAGTTACTAAAAAAATACCATTTCATTTTTTAAATTAAGTTGTAAGTTTATCTTCAGTGATGGACCTATGACTGTAGTGATATATGCATTGTATTGTAAGATGGATTCAAATCCCTTTATCCAAATGTATCTTGTTCCTATTGTGGCTCTGATAGTGAGTATTCAGATATTAGCAGCCTAATATTCATTTTTCCTTAGGGGTAACTCGCTATGTCATTAAGTGTCTTTTCATACTTTTAGTGAAGTCAGCTTAATACAGTGGCACAGGAGACTTCCATGCTTGCGCTCTGTCTCACCCTTGTGTGTGTGTGGCGAGTAAACAAGAATCTTTAAATATAAATTAACAAGGAAGGATCTTAAGTGGAGAACACTTATGCACGTGTGTGCACAGTATTCCTCTACAGCCTCTGATTGCCATCAGAACATTTCAACTCACTGTGATTGCCTTTTGGGACTCTGGTTTTGCTTTTGTCATTGGACTTTCTTTGAGTGCTTGTGTTTTTACTGTCACATTGATTTTTATGTTTATACAGAATAAATCCCTCTGCTGAAGAATTCCTTGCTTTGTTATTAGTGTGCATGTGTGCGTTCTCTTTAGAGAACTGTCCTCTGCTGTTTTGCAGTAAGGTTCTTCTCGAATGAATAATAAATTAATCACCATATAAACTGAAAGTGTGGCTTCTTACTAATAGGCAGGAAGTGGAAGGTGTTGGTAGAAACACCATCTGTCGTAGTGGGGCGGCACAGTGTCTCAGTGGGTAGCACTCTTGCCTCACAGCAAGAAGGTCCTGGGTTAGGTTGGAGCGGCTTGGGTTCTTTCTGTGTGAAGTCTGCAGGTCCTCCCCATGTTCGTGTGGGTTTACTCCGGTTTACTCCCGCAGTCCAAAGACATGCATTATGTTAACTGATTACACTAAATTGGCCCTCAACCTGAGTATTTTATGACTAATTTCAATATAACCTAGAAAGTTGATGTAAACTTGTGTCTGTCATTGAATGGCCTTTGACGCTGAAGAGTGATGTTTAAAAAAAAAAAAAAAAAAAAAAAAAAACTAAATAAACAACCAAACATATGTGTTAGTTATGTTGTAATGATACACATTCACTCAGTGTGTTACGGGTCGCCATATTTTTAGCACTGGCGAACCCATTAAACTAATGAATTAATAGGTTTTTTAGGACCCAATATGCAATTAGCTCTGACAGAGGAGTATGTAAAATATAACGGTAAATGCCCTCCACATGATTATTAATCAGGATCGCGGTGGCAAGGCAGCCAGGATTCGATCATGGAACGCTGATGCGCTGGCTGAGATGCTTAACACAGCGTGCCATAATAAGAGTGACATAACCCAGTGCTCAGCATCCTATGACCGTGCGGAGGGGCGGAGCGTGGGCATCAGCAATTCGGCACGAAATGAAACCGTTTTTACAGCGCTGAATGATGGGGGCAACCGAGAGTCAAGCACACCAAGTGACGCTGGAAGACTCAGGATACTGAAGCACGTGAAAAAATGAATGAAAGCGTTACTCGCGAGGACGGTATGGCATTTGCTTGAAGGGAAAGCAGGTGAGAAAAGGACCATGGGAAATCTCTGTTCCTACACTAGTGTCTAATACCTACCCTACCTCAGACCTTCTGAAACCTTACATGGCCGATCTCTTTCGCGAAACCGGTCTACCGCTTAGTCCTAATGAGGCCAAAAAGCAGGGTCAAATACCACCTAAAATCACGCGGTAGTGTTAAGACAGCAAGTAGGTCATCACGCAGATGCACATGTGCGATCGCGGTTACTGTCAGGGTCGAAGGATAGTAAACTAAGTCGACGATCCCTAATAGTACCCCCCCAAGGGTCGGCGTACCCCCTCTAACCTGTTGGACATGCTTGGGGTAGAGCGTTTGGCAAACAGGGAGGCCCCGGTAAGCCGGAGTAGCCTTCAACGGGGGGCTAAATGGGAGGTCAGGGGACAACAAGTCCAGTCTGAGCGTCTTACACTCAGGCCTAGCCACGAGTGACTCAAGGGCAGAACCTGGCATCAGTGACTCAAGGGAGGAGCTCGGCGCTGGCAGACCGAGGACAGGGCCAGACCAGGCAAAGCGAATGCAAATGGTCGGTGCAAAGTCAACTATCCAGGCCAGCGGACACCAAGGACTTTAGCACCGAGGTTAACAAAGGACGGAGCTGTGCGGTGCTAGCTGCTCAAGTACGGAGATTATGTGCTCAGGTAAGGCACTAATGGACGTTACGAGCTCAGATAAGGAACTGGGCGGCACTAGCTGCTCAGATACGGAGCTTATGTGCTCAGGTATGGCGTGAATGGGGGGTATGGAGCTGGAGCTCCAATATTGGTCGCTGCATGCTGTTATGGGTTGCCATATTTTTATAATTTCGCCATATAAATCTCCTTTAGTGCCCTACATATTGAAAGGTCCCACTTCTACCTTGGTTCCACCAACACAACCCAGTCATCTCCTGGTCAACCAATGTGACTGTCTCCTGGTCTCCCATCTGCTTCACCCACTGCCTTGCTAGGCCTTTCCTGCAAGACCTGAAATGGCCTTTTATAAGCCATTTCATTTCAACCATGTCTTCTCATTTCCACATTTATCGACTTTTTATGGCAGAAACTCATGCCACACATGATTACATTTCAGTTTACCATCTCCTATTGCTACAGCTCCAGGAATCTCAAGACTGGTGCTATGTCTCTTCTCTGTTCTACTGAAAATGCCTAAGTTAGTCTGTCTGAGCCCATTCTGCCAGTGTCATGCTTCTCCCAAACCATAGGAAACCACCACTGCACCTCTTCAAGTGATAGAAATCGCAAGTGCCACAACAACCTACACTGTGCATCACCTCCTAGATTCCCACTGATAAGCCCAGATCCTCCAATAGATGATGCATGACTTTCATGAAATGTGGTTGTCCATGCAACAGCTTGTCTCGTGCTTCTGATCCGAATTTAAGCTCGTTTTCAAGCAATTTGCACTATTACATTTAAACGCTTGTTATTTTAGGTTTTACATATAGCACAATGATTCATTCAGGGCTTAAATTGAAGTAAACACTTAGGCCAACATATTTATTTACCTCCAGGCTTCTATTTTCATCATATAGGTTCCATTTGAGAAGATTAAATACAGAAATTATTTTTTTTTTTTTTGGGTGTATAATTTGTGTGTGGATGCTGGTGATAGAACATTATCCATGCTGTACATTTTCTGTTTCAGCAGGGACTTGTAAAGCTAAATCCAAAATTTGGAACAAAGTTTTCAAGAGTTACACAGGTTTTTAGTATTGATCACCATTCGTCTCAAAATTTGCCATAACCTCTGAAAATAGCAGTGAAAATTAGCCTGTCACTATAAATCAAGTGGTTGCAAGTTTTTTTATGTCTTCTGTAATAGAGCAAACAAATATTAGTCACAATTCATTGTTATTTTGCTTTTTATATGGATAAATCAGGCTGAATTCAGGCCACTTGCATTGCTGAGCCAGGCTGTGTCTCTTTAAACCCCTCCCCTACACGTTCTGTGAGCACGATCATGGCTGTTTCTCAATACCAAGTACGCGAATTACGGACTTGCGCACTTCCTAAGTCTGGACTTGGAAGTTCGACTTGCGAGTACATACTCCCGAGGACAGGAGAACGCAGTTCGGTTATTCTACAATTGGAACAGCAGCGTACTTGGCTATGGAGACAACACGGTTTACTTTTTACACATAGATAAAACCCGAAAACATCTTGTATAAAGCCTGTCAGTGGTTGAAGAAGCTCTCAGTTCTTTTACTTTCCATTAAATAGTTTAATCTTACGTGTAACAACGGACCGATCTCATTTAAACATAAATAAAAACCTTCCCAAACATATGCAAGCACCAAATAAATCTGATTTTAGAAGGGAATTTAATTATGAACTTCAATTTATATCAGACAATTCATATTTAGAATACAGGCTGAACAAATAACACATATAATGCATAATAAATACGTTAATAGCTTCCCGTCACATCTCCGAAATCGTTTGAGCATTTTTTAATGTAAGCTTTATCTTTATAAAATGACCGCATAGTTGAATTTTAAACAACTACATTCTCGCCTAAAAACTCTTATAACTTCATTTTGTGACACAATAACAGAATTACTTTAGAAATTATACATCCAGTTGGGAGTTCTCTCATCCGGGCATTACCGAGCTGGCAATGCATTGTGGGACATTTCGCTGTTCAAGTACGCACAAGTCTGCATCGATGCATCCTCGGTAATATGGGCGGATCGAGAACACATCCGGGGATTTGGAGCGTACTTGGTTAGATGTGAACTTGGAAATGGAACAGTACTTGGGCTGCCACTGATGACGTTTCACAAGTACACGAGAACACAAGTACAGAGAATAATGCATATTGAGAAACGGCCCATGTCATGTCACATATCAATGGAAACCTTGGGACTGTTTAGCTTTTCCATCAGAAGCAGTGTCGTCCATTCAGCGCTTACCCGGAGATTTGCATATCTGTATAGCCATAGGCCAGCCACTTTCTCTCTGACTGGCAGAGTTGAAAAAAAAACGCTAAACCAATGAAGTTTAGAAGCTCTTGAAACCAATGATGAACTGAGTATGTATAGAGCCCTCCCATAGGGGATATCTTATGTAGCCTTTAGAGTGCACTTCGTTTTGTGGACTGAGAACCCAGCCATAGAACGTGTTACATTGGATGGCTTTTTATGAGACGACGTAAGCATGCAAAAAAAGACTTTACTGACATTTTATCGGCAATTTAACGGTATCATGGAGTTGTTTAGACGGTAAGTGGATTTTCTATGACAAAATCAAAAGTTATTTTACATCCTAAGTATATTTTAAAAGGCAAAATAGTTGTGTAGGTATGGTTGTTTTGTAAACAAACATGGCGGACAGCTGTGTTTGGTATGTGATTTCTGGCAAATGGCTGCATGTAGGCGGTTGAAAATCAGTAGGCAGGTAGTCATAATAGTATTGAATCTTTTGAGTTTGTATTAAGAATGCACAAAATGGCGACCTAGTGGGCCCATATCAGGGCCCAAAGGGGGCGCATCAGAAGCATTTGGTTATGTGGGAGACCTCCATGTGCTCTTGTGGACTCTTTGGGGTGGGGGATGCCCGTATCATGCCTGTACTACACTTCCCAGCATTCCCCAGCCTCCATGTCCTCTTGTGGACTCTTTTGGGTGGGGGATGCCCGTATCATGCCTGTACTACACTTCCTAGCATTCCCCGGTTTACTGATTACACACACACTGATATTCCTTCACCTCATCATTCACTACCACATTTAAATGACATTCTTCCATCACTTCAGTGTGAAGTTTCATTATCCCTGCACTCTGTGCGAACCGTCTTCAGAATTCATGCTTGAAACCTGCTTTGCCTCCTGTTTTCTGCTTTATGTCTTGTCTGTCTAATGATCAGTCTGGTAGGACTGATTATTTTATTTTTGACTTTGGACTGTTGACTGGATTACTGTTTTTCGTTCTTGTCTCTTGTTTGAATAGAACCTTTCGATCAGCTGCATTTGCATCCCAATTTCTGCTAAATATGACATGCCTTATATAGCAATAATGTTTACATATAAATGTAATGTAAACAATGTAATGTAAATGATATAAACATGTAACAATAGATTTAATCAGCGCAGCAGCATTTGTTTATTATGAGGTAGCAGAAACTTCAATGCTTATGCTAGTATACTCAGCATAAAGTATGTGCTTTGATGCTACTATTATATCAGACAACTGCCATGACATTTATGACATCAGTGTTATGATGATGAGTTAAATACAGTGTTACCCAATTTCACCACCACAGTGCACTATTTGCCATTGTGCTTTATATGATTTTTTACTACTTACAGTGGGGCAAAAAGCATTTAGTCAGGCACTGATTAGAAAGATAAGAAAAGTCTGTAATTTTCATCATAGGTACACTTCAACTATGAGAGACAAAATGAGAAAAAAAATCCACGAAATCACATTGTAGGATTTTTAAAAAATTTAATTTTAAATTATGGTGGAAAATAAGTTTATTGTCAATAACAAGAGTTCAGTTCAATACTTTGTGACATAAACTTTGTTGGCAACGATAGGGTTCAAATGTTTCCTGTAAGTCTTCACCAGGTTGGTACTGTAGCTGGTATTTTGACCCATTCCTCCATGCAGATCTCCTTTAGAGCAGTAATGTTTTGGGGCTGTCACTGGGCAACACGGACTTTCAACTCCCTCCATAAATTGTCTATAGGGTTGAGGTCTGGAGACTGGCTAGGCCACTCTAAAACCTTGAAATGCTTTTTTTTACGAAACCACTCCTTCATTGCCCAAGCGGTGTGTTTGGGATCATTGTCATGCTGGAAGACCCAGTCACCTTCCATCTTCAATGCTCTCACTGATGAAAGGAGGTTTTGGCTTAAAATGTCACGATACTTGGCCCCATTCATTCTTCCCCTAACACGGATCAGTCGTCCTGTTCCCTTTGTTGAAAAACAGCCCCAAAGCATGATGTTTCCACCCCCATGCTTCACAGTAGGTATGGTGTTCTTGGGATGCAACTCAGCATCCAAAACCTCCAAACACGACGAGTTGAGTTTTTACCAAAAAGTTCTATTTCGGTTTCATCTGACCAAATGATATTCTCCCAATCCTATTCTGGATCATCCATATGCTCTCTGGCAAACTTCAGACTGGCCTGGATATATACTGGCTTAAGCAGGGGGACACGCCTGGACATATACTGGCTTAAGCAGGGGAACATGCCTGGCACTGCATGATCTGAGTCCCTCTCAGCGTAGTGTGTTACTGATGGTAGCCTTTGTTACTTTGGTCCCAGCTCTCTGCAGGTCATTCATCAGGTCCCTCCGTGTAGTTCTGGGATTTTTGCTCACTGTTCTCATTGCATAGGACCTCAGATTGAGGGAAAATATCAATGGTCTTGTATGTCTTACATTTTCTTACAATTGCTCCCACAGTTGATTTATTCACACCAACCTGCTTGCCTATTGTAGATTCACTCATCCCAGCCTGGTGCAGGTCTATAATTGTCTTCCTGGTATCTTTTGACAGCTCTTCGGTCTTGGCCATGATTGAGTTTGGAGTCTGACTGTTTGAGGCTGTGGACAGGTGTTTTTTATACAGATAATGAGATCAAACAGGTGTCATTAATACAGGTAACGAGTGGAGGACAGCACACAAGTCGTTCTACCAAGAGTGTCTTAAAAAAGAAGTTACAAGTCTGAGAGCCAGAAATCTTTCTTGTTTGCGGGTGACCAAATACTTATTTTTCACCATGATTTACAATTAAATACTTTAAAAATTTCCTGAATTTTTTTTCTCATTTTGTCTCTCATAATTGAAGTGTACCTATGATGAAAATTGCAGACCTCTCTCAACTTTCTAAGTAGGATAACTTGCACAATCGGTGTATGACTAAATGCTTTTTTTTGCCCCACTGTATCTTTCAAAAAAGCAGCAACATGTGCAAGGTGGGAAGAAAATCTTGACGATCTTGAAGTATTGTCTATCCACACCCTATGACAATTATATTACTTTTTCTCTGGCTGTTTTTAAACAGTTGTTCTCATTTTTGCAGGGCCTATGTGACCAGCTGATTGAGTGGTTTGAACCACATTGAAAGTGTTAGATATCAGACTCCATTAAGATTTCAGTCTGTTTGAAATGAACACTTTCCATTATAAAGCTTTACCCTCTGCATCCATTGACATAGCTAATACTCACAACCCACTTCAGCAATGGGATGGAGTTTAATTGGTTCCTTATCTGTAGACAACTCTAAGCATTATGTCTCGTTCTGTCTCAGTTGCTTTCACACTCAGGTCAGAAAGTTGGCAAGGACTGGCTGTCTTGCATTTGACCTGTGAAAAAGACATAAGACACAAGTAATTTATGTTCTGCCACCTGCCTGCTTCTTTAAATTCCAGGAACCCTTGATATCTCTATTTACATGTACAAAAATGATCTCAGTTCTGGTTTAGTGGGACAACAACTTTTATGACAATTAACTCTTGATTATATAGTTATTGTCCATATTGTCTCAGGAATAATACTATCAAGAGTCTGTCAGCAAACCACCATAATTTCTACTTCTAGGCCCTTTTGACAACAGTTTCCTGGACCCGTTTCAAAGAAACAGACAATGCTACACTAGGCAGTTTCAGTGTTTCAATGCTCAGCCACTCTAGCATTCTCAGAAACCTCAGATTAGCAAGAACAGACAGTTTCTTTTTTTGAGCAAAGCATATTCAAAGCCATAACAAGGGATTAACTTCTGTGATATGCATAGCATGAGAAGCTGGAGGAGTGTGTTAGCATGGTAAATGTGTTACACGTAGCTTTGTGATATGACTTTGTTTATCCTAGGCATGAATGATAACCAGTGCAGGTAAATTAATTAGCCCCACTGCTGGGCTCTCAAAACTCACTAATCTGCTGACTCTGGTAATTGCATGAATTGCTACAACTTTAACAACACAAGGAGGCATAATCTACTATCATGTTGTTTAGCAATTGTAAATCAAGCACAGAGACAACGCTTGCAGGTGTAAAAGAATGTGTCCTATACCACTGCCTCATACATTGTCCTAGACTTTTGTACCATCTTCATACCATACCTACACTTACAAAGTCAGAGTATCAGATTGTTGATATCAGATCAGTTGTTATAAACATCCAGCACATCAGGGGTTTCTGAGAAATCTCCATGCTGCCAGAGCATCCAGACTTTCATCGGTTTTGATCCTTCTAGACCTTTCAGCTTACCATTGACACTGCAACCCACAATATTCTCCTTTCTTTCCTCTTAATCAGGTATCATGGAGAGGCTCCATATCTGCACCACGTGCTCTTTCAACTTTCACCTAAGGCCAGTTCTTGGACCTCTTCTTTTTCTCTCCTCTACACCACCCATTCTCTTGGTGAAGTCATTAACCTCTCAAGGGTTTCTCCTATCACTGTTATGCTGATGACATCCAGCTCATCCTGTCTTTCCCTGCAACAGAGGTGCAGGTCTCCACACGTATCTCAGCATGTCTGGAGACCATCTCATCATGGACTCTGTACCTCGTTACCCTCTGAGACACGAGCTTGGCTCACCTGGATCCTTCATGCAAGATTAAAAGAAGACAAGCATCAACATTCTTCTCCATCCTGGCACTCAGGTTGTAGAATGAACTTCATCAGGATGTCCAAATGACAGTCTTTTGCTGTCTTCAACCAGCGACCAAAGACTCACCTTTTCACTCAGCAATTAAGTGAAGACTGAAAATGCAACTGCATACAAGTGGTGCTTGAAAGTTTGTGAACCCTTTACAATTTCCTATATTTCTGCATAAATATGACCTAAAACATCATCAGATGTTTCCTTTAACTCTTGATCAGTCCTGCACACTGGCTTGGAGGAATTTTAGCCCATACCTTCATACAGAACAGCTTCAACTCTGGGATGTTGGTGGGTTTCCTCACATTACAGTGGTGCTTGAAAGTTGGTGAACCCTTTAGAATTTTCTATATTTCTGAATAATTATGACATAAAACAACATCAGATTTTCACACAAGTCCTAAAAGTAGATAAAGAGAACCCAGTTTAACAAATGAAACAAAAAAATGTTATACTTGGTCATTAATGTATTGATCCAATATTATATATTGTTCAAGTCGTTCTACCAAGTCGTTCAACCAAAGAATGGTTAAAGAAGAATAAAGTTAATGTTTTGGAATGGCCAAGTCAAAGTCCTGACCTTAATCCAATTGAAATGTTGTAGAAAGACCTGAAGCGAGCAGTTAATGTGAGGAAACCCACCAACATCCCAGAGTTGAAGGTGTTCTGTACGGAGGAATGGGCTAAAATTCCTCGAAACCGGTGTGCAGGACTGATCAACAGTTACAGGAAACTTTAGTTGCAGTTATTGCTGAACGGAGGGGTCACACCAGACACTGAAAGCAAAGGTTCACATACTTTTGCCACTCACTAATATGTAATATTGGATCATTTTCCTCAATAAATAAATGACCAAGTATAATATTTTTGTCTCATTTGTTTAACTGGGTTCTCTTTATCTAATTTTAGGACTTGTGTGAAAATCTGATGTTGTTTTAGGTCATATTTATGCAGAAATATAGAACATTCTAAAGAGTTCACAAACTTTCAAGCACCACTGCTTGCTTCAGGTCCGTCCAAGGAGGTTGGGTCCCTTTTTGAGACTTGGTCTTCCCAAGGTTTGTTCCTCATAACGCTTAAGGAGTTTTTCCTTGCCACTGTCACCCTAGGCTTGCTCAATTTAGGATTATACGTAGATATTAGGAGATAATCTAAAATTGTAAAGTTGCTTTGAGACAATGCTCCATTGTAAAAAGCGCTATATAAATAAATATGACTTGACTTGACTTCCACAACATTCCGATTGGATTAAGGTGAGGTCTTTGACTTGGCCCTTCCAAAACATTAACTTTCTTCTTCTTTAACCATTCTTTGGTAGAACGACTTGTGTGCTTAGGGCCATTATTTTGCTGCATGACCCACCTTCTCTTGAGACTCAGTTCATGAACAAATATACTGACATTTTCATTTAGAATTCTTTGATATAATTCAGAATGGATTGTTCCATCAATGATGGCAATCCATCCTGGTCCAAAACAGGCCCAAACCATGATACTTTCACCACCATGTTTCACAGATGTTATAAGGTTCTTACTCTGCAATGCAGTGTTTTCCTTTCTCTTTTGCTTTTCTTTTAAACCAAAACGTTCTATTTTGGTCTCATCTGTCCACAAAACATTCTTCCAGTACCCTTCTGGCATGTTCACGTGATCTTTAGCAAACTGCAGACAAGCAGCAGTGGCTTTCTCCTTCCAGCCCTGCCATGCACACCATTGTTGTTCAGTATTTTTCTGATGGTGGACTCATGAACATTAACATTAGCCAATGTGAAAGATGCCTTCAGTTGCTTAGAAGTTGCCCTGCGGTCCTTTGTGACCTCGCCAGCTATTACACACCT
Organism: Ancistrus triradiatus; assembly: GCA_025084515.1. Taxonomy (NCBI): domain Eukaryota; kingdom Metazoa; phylum Chordata; class Actinopteri; order Siluriformes; family Loricariidae; genus Ancistrus; species Ancistrus triradiatus. The sequence continues at coordinate 22,812 of JAJAGP010004599.1, forward strand.
TGATCTTAGAGTGATTTTTGTTGGTTGACCACTTCTGGGGAGGGTAACAATGGTCTTGAATTTCCTCCATTTGTACACAATCTGTCTGAATGTGGATTGGTGGAGTCCAGACTCTTTAGAGATGGTTTTGTGCATATTTATGCAGAAATATAGAAAATTAAGGGTTCACAAACTTTCAAGCACCACTGTATGTGTGTGTGTTTTGTTGATTTACCCACATTAGATCCTAGCAGGTTCTGGTTGGATTGTGTTATTGGGATATTGCGTATTTGTACTAATATGAGGTTATGTTTACTAGAATACAAGAAGAATACAAAAGCACTTCTGTAAGTGGCTCTGCATAAGGGCATCTGCTAAATGCTATAAATGTAAGTGTAAATGTAGTGGGTTTACAACCTCTTCTATACACATTACCCCTCAGCCTTCCAGTTAACCCTTATTTAGAAACAAAACTAAACACCACAACACACAAACAGTGTATATTAATTATTATTTATATTAAGATTATTAAATATAATGGCACATGTGGGTCTCTGGCTTAAAGAACACATACATGGACACTGAAATAGGATCTGTTGTTTTCCTAATAAAAGAAAATTACACACTATAATCATCATCTTGATCATTATTCCAAAATGTTTTTTTTTACATTATTTCTTTCTTTGTTACTGAATTTACCAAAATAAGAATAATCTCAAATAAGCAAGATCTACACTTTCTTTTACTGAATCAATAATAATAATAATAATAATAATAATAATAATAATAATAATAATTCACTTAGGTAAATGTAATGGAGTAAAGGTAGCAAGTTACTAACCAACTCTGCAAATATCATAGAGAATTTTGGGCTCAAGAACACACAGCTTCCTACAGTGTGTGTTAAACTAATTATAAGGCAAAAAGTTAAGTATGGTATAGCAACTACTTGTGAACTAATTAAATATTTCTTCTCTGTCATTTGATTTGAATTGACTTTTTGTCATAATCCTTCTTTATTAAAATTACATATTCAGCTGAAAATAACTCAATGGGTTTATAATCAGCATATCAACTGTGTGATCTGGAAGATGGATTTTAGAAAACACTGAGAATATCCCTAAAAAATCTTTTTTGCTTGAGATAGTGAATAATGTTATTGATGATGTGTGGGTGTTTATTCATTCCAGATAGGAGGTGAGGCGAAGGTTTTTTGTTAATGCTGCCATCATTCATCAGTTGCCGGGTCTGGTTGTACACATGTTTGGTGTTTAATTATTAGTGCTCATTTATTTGTGCACATAGACTCATGCAAAAATAATCTTACACCCACATTTTAGAATGCTGATCCTCTTTTTTTTCTTTGACTGTTGATGTAGTGAGGTTGAATATTTGTTACATTTATCAGAGAGGAACAGGAGAGGAACCTAGATAAATTAACATGAAAAGTCAAAACAGTAGCAGAGACTAAGGCCAAGCTTATTAAATTACCTTCATTTGTCTGCTTAGCCTAGAGGAGAGCACCTGACAGGCTTTTCAAATTGTTGGTGAGAGTATGTTAAAAGAGATATGAGTTATTGCTAGTGTTGTATAAAGTATATTGTAGTGCCATTGACTCCCCCGAGAGCATTCCTGGCTCCAGAATGCAAATTAACAGCTTGATGGTCTCTATATATTAGTGTACAAGTGTGTCCGTGTGGGTTGTTTTATGTTGTGTGTCTTTGTAGTTAATTATAAAATGCTCATATTGCATGTTTAGTGTGTTTATGTGTAATTTTATGTACTGTGTTTGAAAGTTCTTGCATGTATTTACCTTGAGCTGGCATGCTGTATATGAGAGTGGCTTGGGTGGGCTACGTTTCATTGTCCTTTGTGTCACATTGACTGGTAAATAATTTTCATCAGGGCTGGTAATTTTGTCTGTGACTTGTTTAATACAGTCGTATGAAAAAGTTTGGGCACCCCTGATAATTTTCATGATTTTAGTTTATAAATCATTGGTTGTTCAGATCAGCAACTTGAGTTAAATATATCATATAGCAGATGAACACAGTGATATTTGAGAAGTGAAATGAAGTTTATAGGATTTACAGAAAGTGTGCAGTAATTATTCAAACAAAATTAGGCAGGAGGTGCATGAATTTGGGCACCCCAACCAGAAAAAAAAAATTACATCAATAATTAGTAGATCCTTCCTTTTGTAGGAAATAAAAGCCGCTAAACGCTTCCTACAGCTTCAGTCGGATTCGGGTGAAGTGCTTGGACCATTCTTCTAGGAAAATTCCAGTTCAGTCAGTCGATGTTTCCGAGCAATGACAGCCCACAATTTTCAGTAAAATATCATGTCTGGGGACTGAGATGGCCATTCCAGAAATGTCTGTACGGTCACTCTGCATGAATGACTTAGTAAGATTTGAAGCAGGGTTTGGGGGTCGTTGGCTCAGTGCAACTTTGTCACTGATTGTTGAACATTGTTCTCAAGAATATGGAGATATTAACTGGAATCCATGCGACCCTCAACTTTAACAAGATTCCTAGTTACCTGCACTGGCACACAGTCCCACGCATGATGAACGCCACAAATTTAACTCTGTGGGTAAGGCAAGTGTTGCTTGGGGAGCTGTTTTTCTTTTTACGTCCTTGTTATTTCCAAATAACTTAATTTTAGTTTATCAGTACACGCACTTTATTCCAAAATGGAAGATGGATGTCCCAATGTGCTGTAGCACACTCAAGGGTTGTGCGTGACTGCAGAAAAGGTCTTCTTTGCATTTACTTTCTCCCATACAGCTCTCCTTGTGCAAAGTGCGCTGTATAGTGAACGATGAACAGTTGACACCCATTTGCAGCAAAGATGAGTTGTAGGTCTTTGGGGTGGTCTGTGGCTTGGCTAGGACTGTTCTCATCCATCCTTCGCCTCTGCCGATCTGAGATTTTTATTTGGTCTGCCATTCGAGCGTTCCTAACTAGAACTGTGCCTGTGGTCTTCCATTGCCTCACTATGTTCCTCACAGTGGAAACTGACAGCTGAAATCTCTGAGAGAGCTTTTCCCTTTCCCTGAACCATGATGTTGAACAACCTTTGTTTTCAGGCCATTTGAGAGTTGTTTTGAGGCTCCCATATTGCCACTCTTCAGAGAAGATGCAAAGAGGAGAAAAACTTCCAATTGGCCACCTTAACCCTTTATCATAGTTGGACTCACTTGTGTATGTAGATCAAGGGTCAGTGAGCTTACAAAACATATTTTGTGTTCCAATAATTAGTGCTAAAGGTATTCAAATGACAAGGGTGCCCAAATTTATGCACCTGCCTAATTTTGTTTGAATAATTACTGCACACTTTCTGTAAAACCTATAAACTTAATTTCACTTCTCAAAATATCACGAGTGTTTTCATCTGCTATATGATATATTTACCTGAAATTGCTGAGCTGGACAACCAATGATTTATAAAGAAAAATCATGAAAATTATCAGGGGTGCCCAAACGTTTTCATACGACTGTATAAAGATCTGCATAAACACATATCCCTTGTCTGGTGTGATCTCTTCCTCCATGCTGACTCTACAATATTAATTGCATCCACTGCTAATGAACGGGAGTAGGTCAGAGTGGACCATCATATCATGTTTCAGCGCTGCAACTAATTGTCATGTCAAAAAACAGGCTGAGATGATTTGGCCCTTGTGACATGGAGCACAGAAGATGGACATGAAGATGCTCGGTTGGTGTTAAGAGGCCCAAAGTGTACCAAGAAAATATTCTGCACACCATTACACCACCTCCTCCAGCTTGAACCATTGATACAAGCAGGATGGATCCATGCTTTCATGTTGTTACAAATTCTGCATTGATTGATTGTAACAAGAGGTTATTTGGTTTGCTGTTGCCATGTCATTTTCTCAGATCTCTGGCATCCACAATGCATTTTTGCCCAGAGAGCTCCTGCTCGCTGGATAGTTTCGGAAATACTGAAATACTAGCCCATCTAGCACCAACAACTATGTCACATTCAAAGTCACTTACGTGTGAATTAACTTTCTGTCCCATTGTGATGCTCAGTTTGAACTTCAGTAGGTCATATTGACCATGTCTACATGCGTAAATGCATGTATACCAGTCTGTTTTTTTTCCCCTAGTTTGGTCTTTTCTACTTTATGTTTGTCAGTGTGTTATAATGTCGCTTTCCCCTTATCCATTTTGCATGCGATGCAGGTTTGTGCTCAAGTTACTTTGTTGCGTATGCATGTTCCTGCCTTTTTCTGTAGTTTTGTGTTTAGACTTCTGTGTTTAGCTTAGTATTCGCTGTGTGTTTAGCTCGTAGCATGTCTAACTTGTCATTCATATGTGACTCTAAGTTAGCTTTGTCTTATGTGCTTCCTGCCTTGTTTCCCCTGGCACTCAGGTGTATATGTATATCACACTCTTTAAATACTTACCCTACTTGCACCTACATCTGCCTTAGGTGTCTTACCTCTATCCAGTCTGACACTGTGTGTACTCGGATGCCTTGGCAAGAACTATACAGTAAGTGTTTTGGTTACTCCAAAATTTCCCATAGCTTTGGAGTTTTTGAAATATATTACTTATTCATTTTATACTATTTTAACAACAAGATGTGAAGTTATGAGTGTGTAATAATGGATAAATAAAGCCTATAAATTATTTACAGAGCAAATTTAAGTAAGGTAAGGAAAGATAAGATATTTATAGTATAAAGACGTTATATACTATTACTACTACTTTGTTGCTGCACACTGCTGGGAATTTCTGAATTTTCCATTTTCCCACACAGGTCAGTTTCATTTTGATTTAACAATACCTTTGTATGAAGGAGAGTTCCAATACATCATCTTGATAACATTATGCCAGCTACATGAAGGCTCAGTGTAAATTAACTGTTTGACTATTCATTCAACCTTGTCTTTGTTCCTCATCTCATAGTAATTAAATATATTATTATAGGTCCCTCTTTCCTGAAGAGAAAAAAAAAACTCACATATAATAACCAGTGCAATATTAACATTCAATTTTCATATGTGATTGCACATTTGCATCAAATGTTAAGATTTGTAACCATAAAAATGCCAATTTTGTTTAAATAATTACAGGACAACCATAAAACCCTTATGACAGCATGCCATAAAATCAGTGCTACAGGGCTATTTAATCTGTATTGAGAATTTATGGCCACCCTGCCGTAACACTATATTAATAGGGTGTCCACATGGTATAAGATTCCTATTTACATTTTATTATCATTTTAGTTAAATATAAGCCACGTCACTTAAGTCACATAAAAGGTATCAAAAAAGGTTATATCAGAATCTGTATTGAGGTGGGTTCATTAGGTCTCTCATAATGTTAGAACCAACTCTCCAACCAACTCTGATCAAGCACTTAAAATAAGTACTTGATTTGTGCCGGATTCTGCCGGAACAAGATACAGTATCTCTCATATTTGGAGCGCGTACATTCTGGCATTTATTTATGTGTATCCAGCACCTCTGCATATTTACATTAAAAAAATAATGAAAATAAGCAATATCAATAAACGAATTTTAATTAAATGGTACTTATTTGTACGTAATCTCATTTCTGAAAACCAAAATGACATATTTTGATTTATCATCACTACAGTCCTAGTATAACTAGATCATCAGTCATGTTTTTGCATGCTCACATATCAGAAGTAGTAGTGAATAGTGAGGTTTGGAAATGTCAAAAAAAAGAGATCTGATAGGCAATCTAAGTAAGTGTTTTTCTTTATTATAGATGTTCTCTTTTGAAGGCTGTTGTATTAGGTAGTAGAGTGGTCTTGGTCCTTTCTTTGTAGATTTGCATGTCCTCCCCGTGTCCATTTAGATGTACTCGGGGTGCTCCTGTGTCCTCCCACAGTCTAAAGGCATGCACATTAGGTTAATTTCTGTCTCTAAAGTGCCCCTAGTTTGTGAGTGTGTGTGTGTGTGTGTGTGTGTGTGTGTGTGTGTGTGTGTGTGTGTGAATGTATGTGCCCTATGATGAATTGGTGACCTGTCTAGGGTTGCTCCTGCCTAGCACCCTATGCCGCAGGCTAGGCACTGACTCTCCCGTGACTCTGTAATGGATTAAGCAGATAAGAAATGAATGAGTGGTTTGGCAATTGTATTTGTTTGTTTGTTTTTTCTGTGTCTACCTTGCTATGATGCATCTCTGAAAAGTGTCCATCTCTAAAATACTTTACTATAAAATAAGCTTTATGTTAATGATTTTGCTCAACTGTAGTTTAATTTAAGAGTTTTAAGCATATTTAAGGAATTTATGCTATAATATATACAGTATGTATTAAACTCCTCAGTTTATGGATTTGGAACATTTTCCCAATTTAAATCATGGACTACATGAATGCTTTTCATTTATGTCACATACACTAGCTTTCACTTAGTAAGGCTTTACAATGTGAAAAGCAGCATTATAATGGATTTCTGACTGGTCTTTCCAGTCAAAGCTTTATGAGCTGTGTTGCTGGGCAGAAATGAGGCAGAGAGAATCAAATGTTGACACTATCATTAGTCTATTAGTATTGATGCAGATTTAAAAATGCTACTACATTAAAGATAAAGAGAACACAGTTAAACAAATGAGACAAACATATTATACTTGGTTATTTATGTAATGAGGAACATGATCCAATATTACATATTAGTGAGTGACAAAAGTATGTGAACCTCTAGGGTTAGCAGTTAATTTGAACGTGAATTTAGAGTCAGATGTTTTCAGTCAAATGGGATAACAATTAGGTGTGAGTGGTCACCCTGTTTTATTTAAAGAACAGGGATCTATCAAAGTCTGCTCTTCACAACACATGTTTGGAGAGGTGTATCATGGCACGAACAAAGGAGATTTCTGAGGACCTCAGAAAAAGTGCTGTTGATGCTCATCAGGCTGGAAAAGGTTACAAAACCATCTCTAAAGCATTTAGACTCCACCAATCCACAGTCAAACAGATTGTGTGCTAATGGAGGAATTTCAAGACCATTGTTTCCCTCCCCAGGAGTGATTGGCTAACAAAGATCACTCCAAGAGCAAGGCGTGTAATAAGGGCAGGGTCACAAATGACCGCAGGGTAACTTCTAAGCAGCTGAAGGCCTCTCTCACATTGGCCCATGTTAGTGTTCAAGAGTCCACCATCAGAAGAAAACTGAACAACAATGGTGTGCAAGGCAGGGTTGCGACGAGAAAGCCACTGCTCTCCAAAAAAAACATTGCTGCTCATCTGTAGTTTGCTAAATATCACGTGGACAAGCCAGAAGGCTATTGGAAGAATGTCTTGTGGACGGATGAGAACAAAATAGAACCTTTTGGATAAAAGAAAAGCAATATGTTTGGAGAAAGGAAAACACTGCATTCCAGCATAAGAACCTTATCCCATCTGTGAAACATGCTGGTGGTAGAATCATGGTTTGGGCCTGTTTTGCTGCATCTGGGCCAGGACAGCTTGCTATCATTGATCGAACAATGAATTCTGAATTATATCAGAGAATTCTAAAGGAAAATGTCAGGACATCTCTCCATGAACTGAATCTCAAGAGACGTTGACTCATGCAGCAAGACAACGAGTCTAAGCACACAAGTCGTTCTACCAAAGAATGGTTAAAGAAAAATAAAGTTAATGTTTTGGAATGACCAAGTCAAAGTTCTGACCTTAATCCAATCGAAATGTGGAAGGGCCTGAAGCAAGCAGTTAATGTGAGGAAACCCACCAACATCTCAGAGTTGAAGGTGTTCTGTACGGAGGAATGGGCTAAAATTCCTCTAAGCCAGTGTGCAGGACTGATCAACAGTTACAGGAAACGTGTAGTTGCAGTTATTGCTGCACAGGGGGGTCACACCAGATAAAGAAATCAAAGGTTCACATACTTTTGCCACTCACTAATATGTAATATTGGATCATTTTCCACAATAAATAAATGACCAAGTATAATATTTTTGTCTCATTTGTTTAACTGGGTTCTCTTTACCTACTTTTGGGACTTGTGTGAAAATCTGATGATGTTTTAGGTCATATTTATGCAGAAATATAAACAATTCAAAGGGTTCACAAACTTTCAAGCACCACTGTATATATACGTATTGTCACGCCCACCAGCAGCCCAGATCGACACACCCGCAATATGGTACAATCCACATCCCCCGACTACTAATCACCTCCACCTGTTTCTGTTGGACTCATTCATTACTGCTCTATTTAAGCGTCCCTCACCTACCTGTTCTCGCCGATTCACTTGGTTCCCTACCTCTCCTCCATGCTCCTTACCCGTCCTGTCTGTATCCCTGTATTCTTGTGTGTCTAATAAACCTCCTTACCTTCGAGTTGCTGGCGTTTGTCTCCTAGTTCTCCGTGCAGCGTGATACGTATCACTTCTGGTACAGATTAATTGTCCTTTTGGTATGTTTTGATTGCATTTGTTAATACACTGTATGGATAGGATGTCTTCATGTTTTATCAGAACTATGCAGACACCCCTTGGATAAGGACAATACTGTGGGAGACAACATAAAACTGAATTGGAAAATACAAGCTATGAGACAGCAGATCACAACCCTCTCAGCTCAACAATACAATATCATGCTTTCTCCACCTGTTTCAAATGGGAAATAATGACCTCATCATGATCGTAACAGACAAGATATAGGCTACACATGGAAAAATGAGTTCCATACCTCAATATACCTCCCATAATTGCACCTGGACAAGGGAAGTGGCACTGTGAGAATCACATTTTTTTAGATTTTTCCTCAAGTGCCATCAACACCATACAGCCCCTTTTACTGAGCAACAAGCTGGCCAGGATGCAAGTAGACCTGCACCATTTTACCTGGATCAACGATTGTCTCACTGAAAGATTGCACTATGTCAGGGTGAGGGACTGCACATCACAGACTCTAATTAGCAGCACAGGAGCACCACAAGGGACTGTACCTTTCCTTTTCCTCTTCACCCTATACACATTGGACTTCACATATACTGTACCAGTCTGTGATGTGACGAAGTGCAGACGTTCTCACTAGGGTAATTCCTTTCCCAATTTGTTAAGGGTCAGTGTTAAAAATCAGATTTTTTTTCAGACGTTTGCAGCTTCTGCTTTGGGTGAAAGAAAACATTTAGGATGATTTTTTTGGTGGTTATGTTTTTATACCTGTTTCTGTTTGGTTTTCTACTGGATCTGGTCTAGATTCATTTCTGGATCCAAATTCAGATTTTCTGGTTTTATTCTTTTGTCCTGGTTCTTTTAGCCAAGTGCCAGTTTCACCTGTTTGATTTAAGTATCTACTCTATAGTCAGCTGTTATCCTACAGAGGTTTCTTGATGGGAGCCTAAGCTTAAATGGAGTATTGGTGAACTGCATAAGCATTGTTAGAGTATGGAATGGAGTTTCTGGAATTTGGTGAGACACTCCAACACACACATTGTTTCCTTCCAAACTCCACTAGAATTAACACTGTAGCTCATACTAAACTGCACCTTCTTACTGAATAAAACAAACAGGGTTGAACAGCTACTGTATCTTTGTAATGTAAAGTTTCAGTTTGAAGTTAATATTACATACAAATGTTTTAGAAATAATAATTGTGTCTACTCCATGTCTACTTTGTTTGTAATTACGTTTCCAACCATACTATATATTAAAAAAAAAGAAAATAATTTTGCAAATAATTCAGTGAAAAACTCGATTAATTAAATACTGCATACTTCTACATGGCTTCAACATAACATATTTAAACATAACATCTAAAAACAACACGGAGTTAAAGACTGGTGATTTTTTCCTTGTTTATATAGTATTTGTGTAATTTTTTTTTTCAACAAAAAACTTTAACATTTTTTTAACATTTAATCATTTTTTTTTTTTATATTTGAATAATTTAGTAAAATAATTGGAAGACTAAATGTTTCTCTGCCGAAACAAAAACACCTTTTTAGTGGCTCTCACTTTGAGGAAGATTATAATATTTCAGGAAATGCAATTATATAAGACAGTTTCTTCTTTGCATAACTGCTTAAATCTCTTGGTTTTTTTTCACATTATTGGAATTCAGTTGCTGCCACTCATCTGACCATTTTTATAGTGTGTCCTTTGTAACGAAACACCATTGCCATTTATACTTCTATTTGATGTAACAATTTGTCCTTGTCACATTTCAGTTTTAATTGGAAACACGCTACTAGTTCCAGTGTGCATACTATTCTTTGAACAAAATTAGTAATGAAACTGGTGAACTGGTGTGCCTTTGCCCTTAATAATGCCAATTCATAATTTTTATACAGTCAAATCAAAAGTGAATGAATTGTATAGCTTTTAAATTCCATTTGGCTAATTTAAACTCTATTACAGTGGTGCTTGAAAGTTTGGGAACCCTTTAGAATTTTCTTTATTTATGCATAAATATAAACCATCATCAGATTTTCAGACAAGTCCTAAAAGTAGATAAAGAGAACCCAGTTAAACAAATGAGACCAAAATATTATACTTGGTCATTTATTATTATACTCCACCAATGTTTGTCTTCCAAGTCGTCCAAATTTAGTGTGCATGTGCTTGGCATAAATCTCTCGTTAGACTTAAGGTTTACCCGTTTAAACTTTTTCAGGGTAGAAGTTTAAATGTGTGTAAACGTAATCTTTGAGGACTGCAAACCGCCATCAGCCTAAAGCTAGCAAGTCTACCTGACACTGTATCACCTGAAGATTGCTGCTGCGAAAAACAGTGTGACACACCAACCTTTATCACCGTCTGTGTCGTCAAGAGACCTGCGTGGCTGTGTCAATCAGAGTGCCATCTCTATCCACACGAGACTCTTGGTTTCAGTGCCTCCCCAATGCTGGACATGTGATCAGCATGCAAGTTCATCTATTTATGATGGGCTTAATCTGGTCTCGGTCCTTTAAATTACTTAGTTTTTTAATTCACCTTTTAAACTGTAGATCCCCTGTTCCTAAGCAGTTTCGTTAAAACTCTTTGTACTTCAGCCACAACTTACAATCAACAAGTAACTCACTACTTCGTATAAACTCTTTACTACATTGCCCTATGTACAGTTGGACAAAAAATATTTAGAAGATTCATCCCACTGCTTGTGCAATTTCTTCTACTTTAGACAGATGAGAGAGGTCTGTAATTTCATCATAGGTTACACTTCAACTAATGGATAGACAAAAAGCGAAAAAAAAATCCAAAAGATAAAAAAAAATCCTTCACGTTGAGGATTTTTAAAATAATTTATCCTAAATCATGGTGGAAAATAGTATTTGGTACCCACACAACGACAATTTCGTCTTTACGAAAGCTCTTCTGTCCCCCCGTCAGGTTACCTGTGATAATGGCACCTGTTTTGAAACCTCGTTATCTGATAAAAGACACTGTCACAGCCTCAAACAGTCGACGCAAAACTCAACAAGGGCCAGACCCAAACACGCCTGTCGAAGGACACCAGAAGAAAATTGTAGAACTGAACTTAGGCTGGGAAGAGTGAATCTACAATAGGCAAGCAGGTTGGTGTGAATAAATCAACTTTGGGAGCAATTGTAAGACATACAAGACCATTGATAATCTCCCCTGATCTGGGGCTCCATGCAATATCTCATCCCATGGAGTCAAAATGATTATGAGAACGGTGAGCAAAAATCCCAGAACTACAAAGAGGGACCTGATGAATGACCTGCAGAGAGCTGGGACCAAAGTAACAAAGGCTACCATCAGTAACACACTACGCCAAAAGAGACTCAAATCCTGCAGTGCCAGGCATGCCTGTTTAAGATAGTACATGTCCAGGCCCGTCTGAAGTTTGCCAGAGAGCATATAGATAATCCAGAAGAGGATTGGGAGAATATCATGTGGTCAGATGAAACCAAAAGAGAACTTTTTAGTAAAACATCAACTGGAGGAAAAAGGATGCTGAGTCGCATCCCAAGAACACAATACCTACTGTAAAGCATGGGGGTGGAAACATCATGCTTTGGGGCTGTTTTTTCTGCATAAGGGACAGGACAGTTAAGGGAAGAATGAACGGGACCATGTATCATGAGATTTAAGTCAAAATCTCCTTCTATCAGTGAGAGCATTGAAGATGGAACGTGGCTGGGTCTTCCAGCATGACAATGATCCCAAACACACCGCTCGGGCCAACAAAGGAGTGACTCCTTAAAAAGCATTTCAAGGTCCTGGAGTGGCCTAGTCAGTCTCCAGACCTCAACCCCATATAATTTAATGAATAGAATAAAATTTTTGGAGAGAGTTGAAAGTCCGTGTTGCCCCAAAACATCACTGCCCTAGAGGAGATCTGCATGGAGGAATGGGCCAAAATACCAGCTACAGTGTGTGCAAACCTGGTGAAGACTTACAAGAAACGTTTGACCTCTGTCATTGCCTTATGACAGGTTATATTACAAAGTATTGAGTAGAACCAAATTTATTGACCAAATACTTATTTTCCACCATAATTTACAGTAAAATTATTTAAAAATCCTACAATGTGATTTCCTGGATTTTTTTTCTCATTTTGTCTGTAATAGTTGAAGTGTACTTTACAGACAATGCAAATTACAGACCTCTCTCATCTTTCTAAGTAGGAGAACTTGCAAAATCAGTGGCTGACTAAATACTAAATGTAATACTAAATACTAAACTATATATATATATATATATATATATATATATATATATATATATATATATATATATATATATATGTATGTGTGCAGCGATGCAACATCCAATAATTGCAAGGTAAATAGGAGATGTTTGCCATGATATTGACATTACGCTGTTAACCCACCTATCTCTGGAGGATTGCATGATCAAGGTGAGATCTCTGCTTCTTTAATGCAGTGCAAATGTTGACATAGATTAACGTGCTAACCTCTACTATTACTTGTCACCTCCTGTGTGTGCTCATATGGCAAACTCACCAGCTACAGTGAGAAATTAGGTGTGGGTGTGCAAATATTTGTTGTGTGCTCTATAGCATTTCATCTGACCTCTGACTGATGCTGTATTCTCAGCTCGATCCTCAAACCATGTATAGCCGTATGTCACTTCCATTGGAAGGGTGTTTGGTCTAGGGAGCAATCCAATGCATGATGAATAGAGATAGAGATGAAAGACAGAGTTTGAGAGACAAAAAGAGTTATAGACAGAAGGTGACTCTGCACTGATCCCTATACCGCACTCTCCATTTGTGGCCGAGGGCAGCCGTGTGGAAAAACCCATCATCTGGGCCAGTAGATCTGGAAATAGAGTCTTTCGGGAGGGTCAGCCCAGCACTCACCCCTTTCACCCCAGGCACACTATCCTAGGCAAGCCAGGGCAATGATTTCCTGATGGGAGTCACATCTATCTGATGACTGTTTTCTCCAATGTGCCCATGTTAAAACAACACATCTGCCTCTGGATACACCAAGATGCACTCCAAGATGCACTCTAAGATTTGATGTCCTCCACACTGTGGGCTACAACATCAGAATTGCTAAATGATTAGCTGGAGTGAAAGCTCAAGGCACAGTGCAGAATGTAGGGCAGTACAGCCAATTATAAAAAAGTACAATAGACACTGCAGGGCAGCAGCCAATTATATCAAATCTCAAGCCTCTGTAAAATGATGCCATAGTTTAGACAGCCTATTCTACATACTTCCCGTATTTTATTTTTCATACATGAATCACATTTTCCAACCTTTTAAAATTATTTAGAATAAAACATGGATGTGTTTTAAGAACTTGAGAGATTGTTTAGCATATTTCACTGGGATATGCTTGGCACAGGCTTCAGTGTTCCTCCCTGCATCCTCGCTGCAATGTACCACTGCACCCTGCATTGTGACCGGGAACATCACTGCCTGGCCAGGAAAGATCTTTTTGCAGGATCGTCAAGTCTTGAAACTTGTCATGAGGTCAGCTGAACACACCACTGTGTGGCTCTCCCAACACTGTAGGGCATTTTCACTAAGGACTGCAGAGATAAATCATAGAAAATCATTATGGACTCCAGCCTCCCACATCACAATCTGTTCTCCTTGGTGCAATCTGGTAAATGTAATCACAGCATAAGAGCAAATACAGCTGAGTAGGATGTAGTACCTGGATGACCCCTAATTGGCCTAACCCTTACAAACACTGTTATTATTAACATTCAATTATGGAACTCAGTTCCCTTTTTTCCCAAATGAACTATTGCACTACATTCTGTTTGCAGGATCATCTCACTTGCACATTCCTTATTGCAGCCCCCCACCTACAATTGCATAGATTTGTATTGCACATTCATATTTTGCACAAACATACTGTTTTGTCATGCATTTAAAGTGTGGCTTCATCTGGTGTATAGTCTCTTGTCTGTGTTTATTGTCGATCCTTTCCTGTACTGTATTTATATACTCACCGGACAAAAATGAGTCACCTGTGACTGAAACATTATTGTCGCCTGTGACTTTTACAACATAATATTGCCAAACATTATCATGAAATGTGTGCTTAGGGTTGGAATATAAGTGTCATGTTGTGGAAAAAGCCCTTCTCACACAACACCTTAAATGCAATCTGGATGAAACACATCGTGGAAAAAAAAACAAGCCTTGCTTCAAATCAGAAACATCTACAGTACAGTCCTGTCATTCTACATGTAACAATACCTTTGATGTATGCAGTGCAAGTTCTACATCTGACTTTCACATAGAGAATTAGGCTATGTCCACACGTACATGGGTATTTTCTAAAACGGGGGATTTCAAATTCGTTTATAAAAAACATCGCGTCCACACAAGCACTGTTTGAAGAAAAAACTTCGTCCACATGAAAACGCAAAAACGCGCAGTCGCTGTCAAGAGCAATGCCAAACCAGCAGTCCTATATGCCAGCGAAGCAGCTCACTCAACGACAACAGCGACTCCTATGCATACGAACATTTTCTCGCCATTCTTCTTCAACAACCACTTCATTTTGAAAGCTGTCCCACCAACGAGAGGTCCGACCGGGTCTCGTCCAAAACCGGCGACGCTGGAGGCGGGAACTGCTTCGTGGGTGTGATGGATATATAGTAGTGACCTCCGTAGCGCATTCTGACGCCTCTGTTCTTCAGTGTAATGAAAAAGTAATAATTTAAATTTATTTGTAGATTTGTAACAAGTTCGGTCAGCAGTGTTACAGCTGGCACTATTTTGGCTACGTCCACTATTTCACAAAATCGCCTCATGTAAACCAAGGAGATAACAGCGCACAAAGTGACGTTACAAGCAAGAAACTCCGTTTTCCCAGTCCACACGACAACGCTGAAAACGGAGTTTCTGAAAATCTTCACCTTGGAAGGAGTTCTACAAAAGTCCGTTTTCAGTGACCTAAAACAGCGTTTTCGTGTGGACGAATGGTCAAAACGCATAGAAAAAACTACGTTTTTAAAAATACCCGTGTTCATGTGGACAGGGCCTCAGAGAGTCAACAAATCATCTGAATCAGAGTTGCATTTATGGTCATGAAGTTATCATCAGCATATGCTATGTTGTGAATGCAGTATTGTCTTTTTACTGTACACTATATATTGATTAAGCAGTGTTTTTACTCTTTAATTCACAAATGGCTTGTCATTAAAAATAAAACACACAATGCACTTCTGTTTATTTTGCAGGGTGATTAGAATTATTTTCATGTATTATTTTATTCATCAACAATCTACGATGTATGCATGTAAAGTTATAACCTAGATTTTGAAGCAATGACAGTACCAATTTATCAGAATTTGATATAATGCAAGAATGACTGAAAATGTATGTAATGTGTTATGTTTACAATGAGGTCATCTTTAAGAAGTTAACATGATCACAGAATGAACATCAGGCAGTTCAACACATACAACTGGTAAATCAAACACAACTGTTGAATGTATTGAAGCTAAAGTTAATTAATCACCCACCCTTGCATCAGCCGATAGGCTGTTTTAGACAGCTAAATATGCCTACTATGTACAAGTGTGTGTGTGTGTGCGTGTTGTGAATGTGTTTCTGTGATAAGACTCGTACTTAGAGGTTCTGACTTGATGATGGGTGGTATTTGGTCTAAAATGTTTCTAACCACTGGGTTAGAAAATACCATAGATCTTAAAAGACTGGCACTTTCTTGGGTTTAGACCAGGCATGGGCAAACTACGGCCGCGGGCCATAGTTGGGGCTTTTTTAATCCGGCCCGCCGAACTTGTCTAAATTCTATCGTTATATTAAATGAGTGAGTGTAATATTAATAAACCTCATTAATTTAGTATTTTCCCTGCAATTCCCTTTCCTCCTGCGTTTCCTCCTCCTTTCTCGATAGACGGCATACTCAATATACATTGTCCTTTGTTGGGTGTATCTACTCTCTTGGTTACTCTTTTCCATTTGAACCCTTCCATAAAAAATGAGCGGACCAAAGAAAAAGAAAGTGGACAGTGAGTGCCGAGTGTTTTAATAAAGAGTGGACAACAAAATATTTTTTCACTGAAGTCCGATCAACTGCTGTATGTCTGATATGCCAAGAAACGGTTGCGGTTTTCAAAGAATACAACATCAGCCGTCACTTTGCTTCACTTAATGAAGCCCACGTTTCCAAACCTGCGGAGGACGGCACAGAAGATACTGGCGTTGTTTGGCTCCACCTACGTGTGTGAGCAGACGTTCAGCGTCATGAACGCCAACAAATCCCGCCACAGATCCAAGTTAACGGACCAACACCTCAGATCTATACTGAGAATTGCCACAACAAAACTTACTCCAGACTTCGATGCACTGGCAAAAAAGGGAGACCAACAACACTGTTGAGACAATGCTCCATTGTAAAAAGCGCTATATAAATAAATCTGACTTGACTTGACTTGACTGTTCCCACTGAAAATTGATGTAAGTTTCTCTACTGTGTTGTGAAAACATGCATTTTGAAAATAATTTGTGCAAAAAGCCTTGCAAATTTATGCTTTACTACCTATTAAAGGCCAAAATATTTTTATGCAATGGCTTTTACATGTCACTTATATTACTTTACGCAAACACTGTATTCTTTTGCTCATGGCCCGGCCCTCTGTTAAATTTTAGAACCCATTGTGGCCCCCGAGTCAAAAAGTTTGCCCACCGCTGGTTTAGACCCTACCTGACCAAAAGCTACCAATTTGATTATTACTATGAGCTCATAAAAGCATGGTATCCCACAGGGGTCAGTGCTGGACTTCTATTAACACACTATTATTTTCACTGTAAAGTGGTGCTTGAAAGTTTGTGAACTCTTCAGAATTTTCTATACAGTGGGGCAAAAAAGTATTTAGTCAGCCACTGATTGTGCAAGTTCTCCTACTTAGAAAGATGAGAGGTAATTTTCATCATAATTATATTTCAACTACTAGAGACAAAATGAGGGAAAAAAATCCAGGAAATCACATTGTAATATTTTTAAAGAATTTAATTGTAAATTATGGTGGAAATAAGTATTTGGTCAATAACAAAAGTTCAACTTAATACTTTGCAACATAACCTTTGTTGGCAAGGTCAAATGTTTCCTGTAAGTTTTCACCAGGTTGGCACACACTGTAGCTGGTATTTTGGCCCATTCCTCCATGCAGATCTCCTCTTGAGCAGTGATGTTTTGGGGCTGTCACTGGTCAACACGGACTTTCAACTCCCTCTATCACTGCTATCACTAAGCGGAACACGTACCCTCTCACCCTCTTGTCTTCAGCATTTGACCTCCTGCAAGGCGCTGTCAAGCTCACAAAGCTCTTATGCGGGACGAGTGGAAAACCGCTTTCAACACGCCCCTGGGGCATTTTGAGTACCGGGTCATGCCTTAACTAACGCCCCGGCAGTGTTTCAAGCATTTATTAATGACGTCCTGAGAGACTTTTTATATCTTGACCGTTTTGTTTTTGTTTATCTAAATGGTATCTTGATCTTCTCCCGGTCTCAGCAGGAGCATGTGAGGCACGTGTGCCTGGTGCTCGCTCGCCTGCAAGAAAACAAGCTATTCGTCAAGGCCCTGAAGTGTCTGTTTCACGCCAAGTCCATCCCTTTCCTGGGCTTCATCATGCAGAGGAGGTGCATCAACGCGGACCCATCTAAGATCCAGGCAGTAGCAGAGTGGCCCGCACCCTCCGGTCGCAAGGAACTGCAACGCTTCCTGGAGTTCGCAAACTTCTATCAGCACTTCATAAGGGACTACAGTAAAGTAGCAGCCCCCCTGACCCAGCTCACCCCTGAGGCGGACACAGTGCTTACCATGCTCAAGAGGAAGTTCACGCCGGCTCCCGTGCTCATGCAATCGGACCCCAGCCAGCAATTTGTGGGGGAGGTGAACGTGTCCAATCTGGGGGTAGGTGCCGTCCTCTCCCAATGGGATCCGGACAATAAGCTTCACCCATTCACTTTCTTTTCCATACATTTTACACCAGCCGAAGCCAACAACGATGTGGGGAACTGGGAGCTGCTGGCTGTCAAGCTCACCCTTGAGGAGTGGCGGCACTGGCTGGAAGGGGCCAAGCAGCTGTTTGTGGTCTGGACGGACCATAAAAACCTGCCGTAAATCCAGACCACCAAATGACTCAGCTCTCGCCAGGCCAGGTGGCTTTAAATTTCTCATGCTTCAATTTCTCTTTAACCTATAGCCCTGGATCCAGGAACATCAAGCCCGACGCCCTCTGGGGAGGTAGAGCACGTCGTCAGGAAAGCACAGGGGACAGAAGCAGACCCCGGAGACGGACCTCCCAATCGGCTGTACATGCCTGCGTCGGCCCGGACTGCCGTGCTCCAATGGGGGCACGAATCTAAGTTTGCCGGCCACCCCGACAATCACCACACCTTCGCCCTCGTCAAAAGGTATGTTTGGTGACCGAAGATGGAACCTGATGTCCGCCAGTTTGTGACCGCCTGTGCCACTTGTTCCTGCAGCAAGGCCCTCCACCAGCCCCCGGCCGGACTTCTCCAGCCGTTGGCGGTCCTTAGCCGCTCATGGTCCCACATAGCGGTGGACTTTGTCACTGGTTTCCCCAAATCCAATGGGCACACAGTGACCCTAGCGGTCATAGACCGTTTCTCCAAGACTGTCCGGCTCATCCCCTTGCCAAAGCTCCCCACCACCATGGAGACAGCCAAGATCCTGTTCGACCAGGTATTTAAGATCCACAGGATCCCTCTGGACATCGTTTCGGACCAGGGGCCACAGTTCACCTCGCAGGTCTGGAGGGCCTTCTGCCACACCATTGGAGCCACGGCTAGCCTCACGTCCGGGTTCCACCCCGAGGCCAACGAGCAGGTCGAACAGGCCAACCAGGAAATTGAGGCCATGCTGCGCTGCCTGTACCAAGAATCCCGCCAGGTGGAGTTTTGCTGAATACGCCCATAACATGCTGCCCGGCTCAGCCTGAGGCCTCTCGCCATTCGAAGCCTTGTTAGGATATCTGCCGCCCTTGGCTCTGGACCTCAAGCTCGACTTGGCAGTCCGTCCACCACCATTTACAGAGGTGCCGAAGGTGCCAGGGCGGTGCTCCTCAAGGCCCGTGACTCCACCCAATGTGCCGCAGACCAACGACGAAGACACAGCTCCACGTATGCACCAGGGCAGATGGTCTGGTTCACAGCGAGGAACATCCCCCTCAAAACCAAGTCCAAGAAGCTGGCGCCCAGGTATGTTGGTCCTTTTCCTGTTGAAAAAATCATTAATCCCTCCACGGTTCATTTCAAGGTGCGTCGTCACATGCGCATTCACCTGTCTTTCCAAGTCTCACAGATTAAGCCAGTAGCCTCTTCGGGCCTGATTCAGGTCCGAAGAGGACGAGGTAACGTACTAAAAGAGTGGTAAGCAAGAGTTAGGAACATGGAATAAATCTGTGACAAGGTGACAAGGTTACATATTTATTCCCTGTTCCTAACTCTTGCTTACCGCTCTTTTAGCATGTTACCTCATCAATGAAGCTACGTTAGCCTTAACCTAGCGATTAGCTTAGCGTCTTAACCTAGCGATTAGCTTAGTGCTAGCCTAGTTTATAGCTTCTCAGCCTTGCTGTTACCCTAGCCGTGCTATTGCTATTATCCTAGCCTTGCTTGGTTTATTCCTGTAGTTCCTAGCCTAGTTGACAGCTTCAGCCGCAGCCTAGCTCTGTTAATTTTTTGTAGAGTTTTCGTTATTTTTCCCACTGTGTTTTTGGCTCTCAGGCCAGATTTTCTTTTGCCACTTATTTTCCATTTTTCCTTCCACAGTCCTGCTGAGCACTCATCCCTGGAGAACCCTGCCCCGCCATGCATCCACCTTGGAAGACCTCCAGATCATTGCCCATGGGGAGAGCTCACCACACCCCGCTGCCGCACGTCTTCCCCGTTGCCCCTGGTCCCGGCGCCAGCCCCTTAGACTATTACTGGTTTTGGTTTTCCATTGTTTTTCTTTAGTTATCACCTTCTTACATTACCCACTTTTGTTACCTGTAATAAACTCCATTATTTCTTTAGTCCTCGTCTCCTTGTGGTCTGCATTTGGGTTCCACCTGATTTAGTCTAGGGGGGAATTTTTGATTCCCCTTGACATTATGTTTTGTTGTCATTTTTACCTACCATGCCTTTCTTTTCATTGAGATTGTGTTGACCTACAATACATGTTAGTGATTAGCAGAGAGCCATCAGTAGCTGAGTTGCCCCTTCCTTTATGATTCTTCTCTTACAAAGACCTCAATCAGAGTGACACCCAGGTAATTAGACCAATCTGATTCCTTCTGCTCAACAGCTGCCCCAAATCTATCATTGAGAGCCCAAAAAGAACAAGTGAAATAGATAAAGGAGGAAGAATAAGAGGTTGTTTTAAAACAAAATTATAAAAGGTCTCACTGTGTAGTTTGTTCCTGAGAGCTGGCAGGAAATGTGTATATGAATGATGGGCACTACACTTTCAACTTCGATGCCACTGTCAGTTTTACGACTTAGGTTCATTTTATTAGGTCTAACATTTAAACTTGTAGATTAAATGGGACTATTTAATTCACTATAACAGCTACTCAGAGAGTCACTTCATCTAAGACATATCACCAGAATACGTGTCAGGCCATTTATATACCTCATTAAGAGCGCTGTACTTGTGCTCTATTTTTTTTTTCTATCAGAAGAGAGGGCCATTTCCTGGAAGATACAGAAATGTAATTACCCTAAGAATTTCTCTTCTACTGCATACCTATGTTTACAGTACAGCTAATTTCTATATTAACACCAAGGTCATAGGACTGTGTTAATATTTGATTTTCTGAATTTATTGGTGAACATGGCTTCATTTCTTGAAGAATTTTCCACATTTCATTTACAATTTTAGTTAATTATCATTAGTACATGCAATTGACTTGTACTTGCATTTCTGCATGACATTTATGACATGTCACCCGGCCAAACCCTAATCGAGCATACAGTACACTTGAAAACAGAGAAGGCCAGTCATTCATTAGCATCACACGATGCTTATTGGAATGTTGTCTAATCATGCTGGGATAACATGGATCATCAGATATTTCACACACTTCTATTCCAGTTTAAGTGCATTCTGTCAATATGGCAAAAAGGAGGAACATACCAAATAAACAAATTCTGTCAAACTCTGACTTTTCAGTCAAATTGTTATGCTGATTATATGATTTGTAATGAACAACATTGTATAAAACATTGTATGTATAAAGAAAATCACATTGCATTGTATTAAATTTGAGATTAATACAAAAGGTTTCAGCACTCTTCCACATGACGCACATGTTTTTGTAAGGTTCCAGAACATATATACATATAACATAACATATATTTCTGCATAAATATGGCCTAAGACATCAATAGATTTTCACACAAGTCCTAAAAGTGGATAAAGAGAACTCAGTTAAACAAAGGAGAAAAAAATATTATACTTGGTCATTTATTTATTGAGGAAAATGATCCATTATTACATATTAGTGAGTGGCAAAAGTATGTGAACCTTTGCTTTCTGTATCTGGTGTGACCCTCCCCTGTACACCAATAACTGCAACTAAACTTTTCGGTAACTGTTGATCAGACCTGCACACCGGCTTGGAGGAATTTTAGCATATTCCTCTGGACAGAACATCTTCAACTCTGGGATGTTGGTGGGTTTCCTCACATTAACTGCTCGCTTCAGGTCCTTCCACAACATTTCATTTGGATTAAGGTCAGGACTTTGACTTGGCCATTCCAAAACATTAACTTTATTTTTCTTTAACCATTCTTTGGTAGAATGGCTTGTGTGCTTAGGGTCGTTGTCTTGCTGCATGACCTACCTTCTCTTGAGATTCAGTTCATGGTTGAGTCGGCTATTCTTCTCTTTCTGCAGGATTCTAGTGTCTGGCTAGTGTGGCAAGTCGTAATTACATTCGCCTGTAACACTAGCGATCCGGAGTTCGAGGCTCGGGTCCCGAACGAATTGCAGACCCGGCCCTTTTAGTTCTGTGTGTTTATTTATCTTTTGTTCTTTTATTTATTTATATTTTGGTTCATTAATTCCAACTGGAACTAACAGCGTTTGGGTCCTAAAACCGGTATTTTTTTTGTTTTCACGGTTCGCTGGCATTTTAATATGGCAGACTGTAACTGTAGGGTGCGACCAGAAAAAAGACCCAGCGTTAACTCCTGAACCAGTTTGGATGTCCCCCCGGTTGCCGGCAGGTTTCTTTACCTGGTCAAAAACCTGAGTTGGCTTTTGGGGGACCGTCGACTGACTACGGCCAAGTCAGGGATCTGGTTTGGCAATCTAACCCACTACAGTTGCCCAGTCCCTGACGTGGAAGGTGGTTGGTCACCACTCAGATACAATCTGGGGCTGTTGTTTCCCAAAAACCCTGAGGGACCAACTTTTAACCCTCCCATACGTCCCAATCATTCCAAAATGGGGGAGTCTCATCATGGCGGGCGCCGGCCTACCACCAGCTCCTCGTGGGGCATCCTCTTGTCACCGGGTGAGATTAAGATTTACCCTCGGGGATGGCCAGACGAACTGGTTGATTCTGAAAGGTTCACATACTTTTTGCCACTTACTAATATGTAATATTGAATTATTTTCCACAATAAAGAAATAACCAAGTATGATATTTTTGTCTCATTTGTTCAACTGGGTTCTCTTTATCTACTTTTAGGACTTATGTGAAAATCAGATGATGTTTTAGGCCATATTTATACAGAAATATAGAAAATTCTAAAGGGTTCACAAACTTTCAAGCACCACCGTATAGTATTTTTGTCTCACTTGTTTGACTGGGTTCTATGTATCTACTTTTAGGACTTGTGTGAAAATCTGGTGATGTTTTAGGTCATATTTTTGCAGAAATATTGAAAATTCTAAAGTGTTCACCACTGTTTCTTTTCTTGTTCTGTTAGATTTAAGTGCAGCATTTGACACTATAGATCATGATGTTTTACTAAACAGACTAGAAAATACTGTAGGTATTAAGGGATCAGCACTTTCTTGGTTTAAATCCTACTTCTGACCCGTACCAGTTTGTTCATATAAATAATCTAAGGTCTAAGCTCTCAAAAGTGAAGTATGGTGTGCGTCAGGGGTCAGTGCTTGGCCCGATTTTATTCTCTCTGTACATGCTGCCACTAGGCTCAGTTATTCGTAAACATGGCATTAGTTTCCACTGCTATGCAGATGATACACAGCTGTACATATCAGCCAAACCTAATGACAGCCTTACAATCAACAAAATCGAGGACTGTGTAAAGGTAATAAAAGATTGGATGTTATTTAATTTTCTCTTACTTAACTCAGATAAAACTGAGGTTCTGTTAGTGGGACCCAAGGCTGTGA